>JAEANM010000171.1:15854-43253 GCA_017656035.1 Myanophis thanlyinensis | reverse complement strand
TGACCTGTGTGTGCGAATCAGATTCCCAGACATTGGAGCATATGCTTCCCACGATGAGAAGGACCATATCAGGTAAGACCAACGTCCTTTCCCCTTGATTTATAGGATGGGAAAACATTAGTTTAACCTTGGCAAGAGCCCAACTATATTTTAATGTGGAAATATTTCTAGTGTAAGGTAAAAGACTTTTGCATTTTCCCCCAAACTATATTGAGGTACAAGGTACTTCACGTATTGCTTGCAAATCTTGGTGGGTGATGTCTAAAAGTTCTGTTCAATTTGAGCATTTGCTGAGGAATAATTTAAACCTGATAACCTTGTCAAATTAATTTGTTGTGTGTTTCCTGTTAACAAATTGTCCAGAATTGGTGTAATCATCTGAAAGGTCTAGTGCCAATAGGCCAACAGATATTATAACATACACTTTGAACTGTAATTTACTAGTGGCTAACTAGGCTAAAATTGAAGGACATAAATCTGTTTCCAATAACGAGACTTACTAAAGTGACAGAATATGGGACTTGAGGTCCAAGGGTTCTGAAAGTATTTGCTGTCAGATTTCCCTTTAGTGTAATCTTAATGTACATACCTCCCCTAAAAGTCCAACACCAAAATGAACACAATTGAATACAATACACTGAAATTTTGGGAATAGTGGATTTATTGTAAAAATGGTTTGGTGGTTAAGGCACCAGGCTAGAAACAACTAGATTTTGAGTTGTAATCAAAGTTGTAATCCTGCCTCAAAGCATGCTTTCGGGAAAATAGAGTATATTGTGTGTGTTTGCCACTTTGAATTATTTATGAAAATAATAATGGAGGAATATTAAGTAAATATCTCACAGGTTTGGGAAACGCTTTCCTAGACCCTCTTGCATGCATCAGACAAACAAATACTCTCTTTCTTTATTAGTTAGATCACTAGATGCTGTTTGATAAATGTCCTTGGTTTTGCAGAAAATTTATACATGTAGAAACCTATTTATAAAAATAGTGATATACAGAATAAATTTTAATTAAAAAGCAAACCTTTAAAAAATCAATGTATCACATAAACTATTTTGCATCATAACTAATGTATGTTGGAAGCATACAAATATATGTCATACTTATCAGGTCTCTTTGTAAGGTATTCTTGTGTAACTAACCAGAATATCTGTTTTGCCTTAGTGTTGTATTAATTCAACTTCATGTCACCTTGATTATGAATATGTGCCATCAAACCTTTTTCGACTCCTGGGTCCACATAGGTAAATTTTCTCCATGATAATTTATCCCTAACTTGTTCTTTCAAGTTTCTCAATGGTGTACTCATTAGCACTGTAAGTGAGAGTACCGTATTTTTTGGCATATAAGACGCACCTGACTATAAGACACACCTAGATTTAGAAGAGGGGTAAAAAAAAGTTTTTGAACTCGTCACGCCCCATTTTTGGCCCTTTTCAAGGCTTTTTTTGGCCCATTTTGGGGACTTGTTTTGGCCCATTTTTAGGCTTTTTTGGCTTGTTTTGGAGGCTTTTTTGGCCCTTTTTAAAAAAAAAAGCGCCGAAAACAGGCCAAAAAAGCCTAGAAAATGGACCAAAAAGCCTACAAAATGGGCCAAAAAAAGCCCTGAAAAGGCCAGAAATTGGGCATATGGAGACAAAAACAAAGGGTCAGCGGGTGGGGCGGGGCTTCAGCAACATTGGCTGTATACAACACACAGACATTCTCCATAGTGCTGATTCTGAATCGAATCCAAGCATGGGCATGGCTTCATCTGTCAGATCCTCGGACTAAGCCAATCAACTTGAAGTCTGCCTGCTGCTGGTAATCTCCAGTTTTTAGTCTGTCTGAGATCCACAGTTGTTAAATTTTAGAGCTCCCTTCCATGCTTGGATTCTTCCTAGTCACTTGAGAAAAAACATCCACAGCTGGACGGCTAGCACTTCCAAAGTTTTCCTTCATTTTCCCCAGATGGGGAGAGGATCACAGAACATCTGCAGTCAACACTCCTGCCTCTTGAGCTACTGTGTTTTGGGAGGGGGTCTGTACCGCGTCAGGCCTTTGGCCACCGACATAGCACTCTCGCCAACATTTGCTTCTTGGATGGGTAGAGCCTTTGCTGTAACAGCGAGTGGCGGGCCTTCAGCCATTTCTGCCGTGATCACAGTATCAGAAGGTGTGTAGGAGGTTTTGGCTGCAAAACGCCACCTCCCTGCATTTGCTGCCTTGAGCTCCCCGGGCGGGTTGAGCTTCGCTTGCGGAGAGCAAGCAGTGGGCCTTTGGCCCCTTTCTGCTGCAGCAGCACCTTTATTGGCATGCGGCCAGCCTTTGGCCATAAGTCCACCTTCCAGGCAACGAGCGGGGTGACCGGCGGGATCTTGATGTGAAACCAACCCCAGTCACCCTTCCAGCCAATAGCAGAGTGTGTAAAGCCTTCGGCGACACAAGCGACCATCCAAAGGCTTTTGGCTGTGAATTACACTATCCGGGAAAAGACTTCTTCACAGGATCTGGTAGGATCTGTCTGATTTCCCCTGTGTTTTGGCTCCCTCCAAAGTCTCTAATGGGGGTGTGTGTTTTCCCTGCAAGGACTTGAACAGTCCCATCCCCCCCTTCAAGGAAAAGAAAGGGATTGTCAGAGACAAAACTTTTTCCTCACTAGTGTGGCCCTCATTATAACGTAGGCCAGACAGTTGGTTTTCCCGCCCAAACCATTCGGTTCTACACTGTTTCTAGGCAGAAATTGGTGTAGCTTATCTCTGCCTCACCAAACACTGGGTGGAGACACAGGGCCAGCCAATGTTTTTTTCCTCAGCAGCTCTGCTTAATCTGTATCGTATTGAATATGTTCTGACATTGGAGGGTTTGAAATGGAAGCCAACTCCCAACCAATGCTAGATAACAGGGGAACCATAGAAACACAAGACTTGCCTTCCCCAGTCCAGAAGGACAACAAGCGAGGCAAGGGGACCAAATGTACTTCCAGGAAGGTGTCTGGCAAGATCAAGGCCAGAGCCTTGCACAAATCAGCTCGAGCTGAGGATAGGTTTGCTTCCAGCAGACAACATGCTTTGGAGAAGGAGTTGTCCAGAGCTGAAAAAAGACTAAAATCTGTGGCAAACCTTAGCAAGGGCAATCTATCCCCACTACAGCCATCTGCTTCTCCCCACCCTGAGCAGCCTTCCCTGTCACCGGAGGGCCCCAAAGAGTAGCATGTGCAGAGGGAGATTAATCCACCTCAGTTACTTCGCCACATAGAGGCCACCTTCACTCCCACGGCTGCAGGCCTCAGGGATCCAATTAACCAGCATGACTTCTTTTCTGGCCTCCAAACTATGCTGGTCCAAACCTTATCACAGGGTTTTGCAGGATTGCAACAGACCTTACAGTCAGTTTCCATGCCACCACAATCTCGCTCCTACCCGGAGGTCTGCCTCTCCTTGGCCCATTCTGAAGAGGTCTGTCGAAGACAGGATCCTCATTCCTATGCTTCATCGGTGAGGAGTGGGGCCTCCTCTTTGGGAGAAGAGCTCAGAGACACTGCCCTTTCAGATGATGAGGAAGTTAGCCGTGATCCTCCTGCCTTTGTGGGGTTGTTTCCCCTAGAAAATTTTAAATCCCTGCTTACTAAAGGCAAAACCACCACAGAGCTGGGAACTACTCCCACATCGCAGGACAACGATCCTAATACGCGCAAAGGCATTTCCTCTATGTTTTCTTTGCCCATGGTGGAATGTAATAACGTATCAATTCCTCAACTAGTTTTGGATGTTATCCGGAAGCAATTCTTGAGACCTGGTTTCCAGTCTACCCCCAACACTTCAGATAAGCATTATCTTGGAGAAAAGGACATTTCTGATCTCCTTCAGTTGCCTACTGTTGAGCCTATAGTAAACCTAACCCCCCATCCTTAATATCAGGAGATGTGGCGGAGGTCCTCAAACTGGAGGACAAAAACTCTGAATTGGCACTCTGTGCTGCCTACCAAACCGCAGCCTGGGCTGTTTGGTCTGCCTCTGCTGCGACCTTCTTCAATTGGACCGTCCTATTATGGATGTGCCAAATGGAGAGCAGGATACCTCCTAGTGACATTTGGCTCCAACAAGATCTTAACAAAATCATTGTGGTGACGCAATTTTCAGCCGATGCCACCTTAAACACTGTCAGATTTGCTTTCAGGTCTATGGCCTCCTCAGTAACCTCACCACAGCTTCTCTGGCTTTGCAACTAGCAGGCCGATGTGAGAACCAAGTGGAGGGTGGCATCCGGGACCTTCCAGGGAGGAAGGCTCTTCGGTGAGACAATAGACCACCTATTGGTTGAAACCAAAGAAAAGAAAAAGGTATCACCTCAGCACAAAAAGTTTGAACGCCAATTCATTCCATATCTCCACAGACCAGTACCCAGGCCTGATTCAGGGGCAGACCCAGTGCAGAGGCCATACTTCAAGCATACCTCAGGATAGGTATCAGGACAGGTACTGGCTGCAGATCCAGACAAAACACCCCTTTCGAGGAGCGGGAGGTCACCCCTTCTGTAGACCAGATAGATCTAGTTTCGGGGCTCCCATTGGGGGTAGACTTGGCCTCTTTATTACCCAGTGGGCGGAGACCACCACGGATAGGTGGGTCCTCAGTACGCTCAGACATGGTCTAACTTTAGAGTTCATCTCCAACCCCCTGAGACATTTTGTCACCTGTTTCTTCTCTCTTAGACCAGAGAAGAGAGCCTTAATGGAACAACTATTCAATACCTATTGGACATTCACACCATTGAATCAGTTCCAGAACAGGAACGGGGCATGGGATTTTATTCCATACTATTTGTAGTGCCCAAGACCTCGGGCGGTTGGCGAGCCATTCTAGACCTTAAAAGGATGAATGTGCATGTAATGTACCATTGCTTTAAAATGCACTCTCTGCATTCCATTTTGGAGGGCGTCAGGAAGGGCGACTTCTTGATGTCTATTGACCTGTCTGAAGTATACCTACACATTCTAATCTGCATAACACATAAGCGTTATCTCAGGTTCTGCTATGGTGGAAGGCACTTTCAATACAAGGCCTTACCCTTTGGTCTCTCCTTGGCCCCTAGAACCTTTAGCAAGGTGTTAGTGGCATTAATAGCATATCTTAGGTTGGTACCTGTACAGGTTCAATGCTATTTAGATTATATACTTATACAGCTGTCATCTTTTCGTCATCATTTCAGCATCGTTTCAGTGGTCAGGGACACCCAAACCACAGTCCAGACATTACAGGAACATGGTTTTTCGATTAATTGGGAGAAGAGTCACCTCACTCCAACGACTTGCCTTCAGCACCTGGGCACAGTCATTGATACTATGTTCTGTCAAGTATTCCTCTCTCAGGATAGATGTTTGAAGCTCGCAACGCTAATCAGAAACCTTAGATTGAACCCTAACGTTCCAATAGCATCGCTATCACAATTGCTGAGAACCATGATTTCATGCATAGGTATCGTACCCTGGGCCAGATTGCATGCTAGACTCCTGCAATGGTTTTTATTACCATTCCAAAGAGCTGGTCAGCAATGGTCATTTCAGAAGAAGGGTCTCATTAGAGGTAGTCCGATCCTTAGGTTGGTGGACATCACTGGCGATGCACAGGTCTTAAATAAGGAGCCTGACCGTATCACAATTACCATGGATGTGAGTCTGTTTGATGGGGAGTGCATCTAGATTCCAAAATGGTTCAGGAACAGTGGTCGCTTCCGGACCTCTTGAACCTCTTGAACAACATAAACTGGCTTGAACTGAGGGCAGTTCACCTAGCACTTAAATATTACCTGGATTTGTTTTGAGAAATCTCTGCAAGATTCGGCACTCCAGTAGTTAACTTATTTGCAACCCCCAGGAACAGTCAACTGTCAAGGTTTTTCACCAGGTTCAAAACACAGGGGTCAGAGGGAATGGACGCTCGCAGAGCTACCTGGTCAGCTGGCCTGTTATATGCCTTCTCTCCTCTTCCTTTCTTCCAGGAGTGATCAACAAAGTGATTCAGCAGGAGGCAGAGATGTTACTGGTAGTACCATACTGGCCCAGGAGGGCCTGGTTTGCGGACCTAATCAGCTTGTCCACTGCCAGGCCCTGGACGATACCCGCGAACAAGTTAATTCTTTGTCAGGGCAAACTAACTCATCCAGATCCAAGCCTGGCTACAACTGGCCATTTGGAAGTTGAACGGCAAAATCTGTCCAGAGACAATTTCTTAGCCCAAGTAATTCAGACAATTCAGGCATCCAGATGGCCTTCCACCACTCAGATCTATGAAGCCACCTGGAAGATGTTCTACATTTTGTGCTCAAAGACAAAAATAGAACCGTTGTCTGCCTCTGGCACATGTCCTTGATTTCCTCCAACAAGGATTGGAGTAGGGTCTCTCCCCAAACACCCTTTGTAGGTAGGTAGCTGCCGTATTGACGGTCCTCCACTGTGACACCTTACATCCTATGTCACAGCATCCCATGGTTATTTCTTTTCTTTGGGGGCAGCCAACCTAAGACCTCAAACAGTACATAGGCATCCCACATGGGACCTCTAAGGTGCTGAAGGCCCTCACTGGAGCTCCCTTTGAGCCGATGCACGAGGTTAGCTTGCGCCTCCTGACGTTAAAGTAGTTTTTCTGGTGGTGATTACATCCGCACGTCGTATATTGGAACTAGCTGCACTGTCGGTAAGACAAGACCTTTGTATATATTTCACAAGAACAGGGTGGTACTTCAATTGGACCCCTCTTTTATCCCCAAAGTCAACAGATGGTTCCTCAGGGCGCAGGAGCTGGTATTACCAGATTTTTGCCCCCATCCGGTACATGACAGAGGAAAACTCTGGCACACACTGGATGTACGCAGCGCTCTCAAGACGTATGTTAAGCGGACTACTCCCTTTAGGAAAACCGAGTCTATGTTCATCTCTTTTAATCCTAGTACCCTATTGTATTGCCACAGCTTACACAACAGCTGCAAATCCCACCAGCCTATTCTTAATGTGCCCAGAACAAAGTAATCTGGTCATTTGTGCCTCAAATGAGAACTCTTCTTTTTTGCTCAGCCATTCATTTATTTCTTCTATTTTTTTAAAATTAGTATGTTCAACATTGTCAGAAAGAATGAAAGAATTTTGAAATGGATCTGAAGGCAGTTTTATCTTTTAACTGAAGCAGATATTTATGTTGATTCAAGTAACTGTACAGAACTTTCAAATCATCATACATGTATAAACCATCTGTATTCCATTTTAGAATTTAAGCAATTTCTTAAAATGACGTTTTGTTTATATCTACTTTATAATTAAGATGTTTAAGAATTCCTTACATGCAGTACATCAAAAAAAATTCCTTCCTTTGTAGATGTGTTTTTGTAGTCTACAGTAGAAAACTATCCAAAAAATTTCCCAATTCTCACCTATTTTTATTGAGAAATATGAATTTAAACATGACATCCATCGAGTGTGGCAAGTGTGATGGCATTATGGAAATTTTATAAATAAATAATAAATACAATAATTAAGATCAAAAGTACGTAAACTTATTTCACCATGTTAGAATGTTTCCATAACAATGCAAAATAACATCTGAACAACTTGCATTTTGGAGAACATTCCCATTTAAGTAAACTTTGATCTGAGTTAATTTCTGTAATGAGCAGTCTTTGACAGCATAAACCCTTGCAAACAGATTCTGGTAGACTGAATTTTATTTTAATTATATCCTGTAGGAGCTCAAACAGTATTCACAAATCTCTTATATTTAATTGCCATTATTGGCAGGAGTGAAAAAAAGTGTGGTCTTCCACATTGATTGAATCATATTACCAAGCATTTTTAAAAATTGGCCATCTGTTTGAAGCTGTAGTTGTAACATTTGAATAGTTATAGGTTCTTTATTTCTATTATATTGAATTCATATAATTATAAAATATGTTAGCTTTCTGGAATTTCATTAAAATTTTATGCATGAGTACTCCTTTCTGATATATTTAGATATTTACACTTGAGAAACAAACCTTAGCAATTTTAAGGGCTGAAATACAACTTTAAAAATCAAAATAATATTGAAATGAGACACTTGGAATAATAGAAATGTCTAATTCTTCTGGTAGCTAACTTTCCTCCAATATAGTCTTCTCTCTTTAAAACTTGTTGAAGGATGGGGTTGAAAAGATCAGCAAGTAGCTGAAGCATTGTATTCCTGCTCTATTCTACTTCAATATCTTCATCTTGAGGCTGCTTTTGATTTTTTGTAAGGTTCATTAAAAGTCTTGTAAGTTTCGTAAAATTCATAACTATGCATAGTATTTATTTTTTTCTCAAATCCAGCTAGTTTGCCAAGAGAATGAGATTATCTGTAAGAAAAACCCTACTATTGATCGTAGCTTGAATTTACATTAAATAGTGAATTTAGAGACAGATGCTTTTAATAAATTGCTCCTGAGGTGATGTTTTCTGTAATGGCAAGTGTGTTCAGTTAGAGAAGTGTTAAGTTTTATTCTGGTTGGTTAGCAAAATATATCAATATAAAAAAAACAAATCAGTTGTACTAGCTTAACAGATTTTTGTACCAAACAAAAGAATGAAGACCTTTATGCATTCATGTAGCACAATTACATGCTATGCTGTGTTCAGTTGCTATCTGAACAATATAATACAGAAGATAAAAGTTGATGTAATGTAAAATAGACAGTGCAGATTGAATGAATGTTTTTTAGATTATGACCCAGTCTTCAACGCCATTTGTCTAAAGTTATATACATTTTGGCAACAAGATTCAACATAAAGCTATGTTAAGAAACATTTGTCATATTTGGAACTATGTCTTAAATAAATATGCAGAAAAATTAAAAAAGGGGATGGTTTTGTTGTAAAGATATCTGAATTATAAATGGTTTAAAATTTAAATAGGTTATGAAAATATATTAAGGGCAACATGGTGGGTCAGTGGTTAAGATGCTGGGCTCGTTGGCTGGAAAATTGGCAGCATAGGTTTGAGACCCGAATGTCATGCAACAGGGATGAGCTCTGACCTATGCCCTAGCTTCTGCCAAACTAGCAGTTTGAAAGCATGTCAAGTAGATAAGTAGGTACCACTTCAGTGGGAACGTAACATTGCTCCAGGACATCATGTTGGCCACATGACCACAAAATTGTCTTCAGACACCGCTGGTTCAATGGCCTTGAAACAGAGAGGAGCACCTCCCCCTATGGTTGGCAACTATAGCGGAGTAAAATCCACAGTGACTACTTTATGAAAACATTAATCTGTCTGAAATAGATTTCAATGTATTAATTTAGACCATTTAAATAAAGAAATGTATAGTTTGTTACTGTCAGCTCTGCTCTGCTGCTCTATTTTTGCTTATTAACAAAATAACAGGTGGAAGGAACCTTGGTCTTCTAGTCCAACTCTTGCTCAAGCAGAAAATGTATATCTTTTCAGACAAATGGCTGTCCAATCTCTTAAAAACTTTCAATTTTGGATGAAGAACAATTTCTATTCTAAGAGCAAACCCACTAATGTCTAGGAGAAAGGATTCCTTCGAGTTCCAAAATTACAGATATTTCTCTTATGAGCAAGCAGATTAAATAGATTTCTGCCCACATGATTACACTGTTTATCCTTTGACAACTACCTGAGTTAACAGAAAAATTGTAAGAAAACTATCAAACTTTACAAATGCAAAGAAGATACAATTCAAAAAGAACTGGATTCTTCTTTTGTGAAAACAGCAGTAATCTCTGGAAACAATAATGCAGCTTTCTCTTGCATGTAGTGTTCTCAGGAGAGGCGTTATAACGATTCCTGTGCCATAGTTTTTTACCAGTATAGGTTGCATTTGATTCAAATATATTTAATTAAACCATGAATTATTCACTATTTGCAGGATGGATTTGATTTAAATCATGATTTGAATCACTAGTAAAAAAGCTTGATTTAAATCAACTCAATTTAAATCATAATTTTTAAAGAGCAACTATCATATCTGTTCTGCAGCACTCCTCTGACCCGCTGTTGACTCACCGACAGACCCATTCACTTTAATGGGATGGCTGGTGATGCAGCAATGTCATAACAAGGTGAGGGACATGGCAGGCAGCAGATGAGTTGATGCCTGCTAACAGGTGCTGCCATGATGGATCTGAAATGACAGGTGTCCTTTAATATTATATTTATAAGCTGCTTAGAAGGTTTCACTTTCATTTTTACTGCTTGTCTTTCCTCCTCTCACTTAGAGCCTGGTAGTACAGATGCATTTCTCTTCAAACAATCATACAGTTTGTAGTGTACATAGATTTGCAAAACAATGGGATAAAGGAATATTCCTGAACTTTGTTTTATGGTTTATCTCATGGTTACTGTAACATTGTGTGAATGCATCATCAATACATTGCATGTTATCTCGGCTTGTAAAACTT
The DNA here is from genome assembly GCA_017656035.1 of Myanophis thanlyinensis. NCBI lineage: Eukaryota > Metazoa > Chordata > Lepidosauria > Squamata > Homalopsidae > Myanophis > Myanophis thanlyinensis. The sequence goes on along the minus strand of JAEANM010000171.1, from coordinate 32,836 downwards.
GGATTAATTGAATGAGTTTATCAAAAAATGTAAATATTGCAGAATATACAGCTTCATGCTACATAACTAAGCTCCATTTCCCGCTGAATAAACTAAATTATTAATATAATTTAAATAGAAAGCTATATTTAGATAGATTTTTATTCCAAAAGCATTTTATTAAAATTAATTTGATTTAAATAAAAAAATCCAATTTAAAATTAAATCCAATTTAAATGTGAAAAATCCAATTGTTTTATAAAAAACCATCGATTTTTATCTACCCTGCCGTTCAACAATAATCTATAATCAGATTTTCTAATAAAAGTACAATTTAGTATGATGCAATCTAAATACATGTTCTTTAGCTCTTAGAGTCCGAGATTTCCTTTTGAGAGGATGCATCAGATTTTTTTCAGTTTAATGTTAATCTCAAATGTAAATAAAAGCTTTAATATAAAGCAAGCTGTTATTTTGATAGCTCTTTGATGAGGGTATTGTTTTCTGCTTGCTTGTTTGCATAGAGTTAATAATCCCTGTTTATCTCAGTGCTGGTTACTAAAGAGGATGTGTTCTCCATTGTTGGTGAGGCTCTGGAACACATCCTGATTGACACCAAGGAGGGGAAAAAGAGGTTGTCTTCCGGATCGTGGTGGGTGGATTGGAGACTGGCACCATATTTCTGATGCCCATCTTTCAGGGCTTCCAAGGCACCTTCCACTTCCTCCCATCAACTTTATCCTCAGCGGCAGGAGCGGCTGTCGGACAGAGGCTACAGTGGTAGGCAACAATTTCAGTCCAAACAGCCCTTTTGAGGGGGAGAAGGTTGCCCTTTTAGGCTCTTGAAATGACAGTGGATCCATCCCTCCCATTAATGGCCTCCTGGCCTTCTTTGCCGACGAATGGGAGGAAACCATGTTGGACGTTTGGGTTTGAAACACCTTCCGGTCTGGCATATACCTCAAGTTTCGGTCCACATCTCCATGAATGTTACTTTGTTGCCCTACTCCAAGGAACACCACAAAGAGGATTCCCATTGCCACTGCCATACAGCACCTGTTGAATATCTGGGCAATACAACAGGTACCAGAGGACCAACGAGGATAGGGTTTCTACTCCATCCTCTTTCATTCCCAAGACCTCGGGGAGAGGGGGGGAGAGAGTCATCCTGGATCTGAAATGACTGAATGCCCATCTTGTGTACTACCGCTTCAAGATCCAGTCACTGCCTGCAAAGCATCTTGGAATCCATCAGGGAGGGAGACTTCCTTACATCAATTGACCTCACAGAGGGGTATCTTCACATTCCCATACTCCTCTTGCATTGGAAATTCCTACACTTCTATTACGAGGGGCACCATTACCAGTACCGGACCCGCGTCAGCACCCAGGGTGTTTACAAAACTGATGGCGCTGGCAGCATATCTCAGAGCTAATCCAGTCAGGGTCAATATAATATATATATAATTTGGACGATATACTGATTCAGTCTGTGTCGGAGCACACAGCAAAGACAGACCTGCAGATGGTAGTCCAGGTGTTACAAGACCATTGCTTTTACATGGTCTCTCCGAATCCAGGAGCTAGCAGCTCTCTCAACTCGACCGGACTTATGTGTGTTTCACCCTGATAGAGTAGTTTTACATTTCAACTTTTCCTTCCTTCCCAAGGTCAGTTCCTGGTTTCACAGGGCCCAGGAATTGATTTTGCCTAATTTTTGCCCGAATGTGACACATCCGCTGGAACGAAGATGGAACACATTGGACATTTGGAGGAGACTCTATATTTATATTAAGAGGACTTCCTTCCAAAAGACGGAGTCTCGTTTTGTTTCCTTCCAGTCAGTGAGCTTAGGGACAAAGGTTTCTCCTTCGACTGTTGGCAGATGGCTACGGTCTTGTATTGCCAAGGCATACAAGCTGGAACTTCCACCAGTGCCTGGAAGAGTGATGGTCCATTTGACTAGAAGTGCAGCCACAACAGCGGCGTGGGCAATGCAGGCCTCTATTAGGGAGAGCGGCTACATGATCCTCTCCTTCACCCTTCATAAGACATTATAAATTGGATGCCTATGCTTCGGCTGCGGTAGCCTTTGGCAGACATGTTTTACAGACGGTGCATTCAGTACAAGAGTCTCAGGACCAGGCCGATGCCCATCCATGAGGACAGTTAACTTTGGTATGTCCCATTCCTGGATTCTCTCTCCACCAACAATGGAGAAGGGGCATTGGTTTTACCTGATATGCGTCTTCTCATTGGGTGGAGAAAGAATCCAGCCCTGCCCTATTGGTCTGGCCTGTCCTGTGGTTTGAAAGGGTGATAAGAAACAGGAGAAAGTGCAGTCTGTTGCAATGACTTTGCAAAAGCTGGGAAACATAATCTATGCAGGCGTGTCATCACAGCTCTGGCAGACTCAGTCCAATCATCAGAGACAGAAGGATAAACCATTCCTGGATTCTCTCTCCACCCAACGAGAAGGAGCATATCAGGTAAGAGCAACGCCCCTTCTGGTCTTTGTCCACTTTTATTATTAATCTGGTTAGTTTTCTCAAAATGACAATTTTTGAACCGAAATGTCCAAACACATCCATTTCAAAGAAGTTTTATTTATATATATATATGTATATATTTAAAATAAGCGATTTAAATCAAGTCAGAACAGGAAGTTTTAGATATTAGAAGGCTGGCAAATTCAGCTTTCGTCTTTTGCTTTATGCAGATGCTGAAAAACAAGATTCCCAGGGTTTTCTCACCCTGGCAGAAAAAAACTACTGCTATTTAAACTAGGTATTTCTATCATAATGAATTTCTTTAAACAGTCATTAGCAGGCACATATATCTTGAATGGATCATCTTTTCACCTGAAATGTATTAGCGCAATGCTTATGTCAAAACTTTTTCATGTTTTCCTTAGTTAAAAAGACTTATCCTGGTAATATTGAAAATATTGGCTAGAAAATGAACTTAGACCAATACATACTTTATTATTTTAGCTTGTCTGTTTCTATTTACTACAGTTAAGTTCCTTTCAATTTTAGTAAATTTGTTATTTCACTGCATTTATTCAATGTAATAAAAATAGACTTTAATGTATGTGATGTTTTCTTTAGCCCCATAAAAGAACTTTGATCCTTATTTCTTTATTATTTTGTTCACAAATTGCTGTCGCAGTAAGCAGTCCTTAACATGCTTCAAACCATGCATTAATATGTTCCAGATATCTTGTGTGAAAATTAATTGGTTCCCCTTGCTTTCTTCAGCGCAGCTGTTGCACAGTGTTTATTGTGAAAATATGTTGCTGCAGTATATATTACATTGGCCTTTGTTGTTTTTAAAACTAAAGTATTTTGTTGGAAGATATATTAAATTAATATTGCAACCATATTCTGTGAATATGTGAATATTGCAACCATATTCACACTTTGGAAAGTGTGTTTTACTTTCTCCTAAATTTCTTCTTGACATGGATACGTTTATAATATTATTTGAGAAAACTTGCAAAGATATTTCATTACTATGGCTGATTGCTATTGTTTGTAAATATTTAGCGGTGTGTTCATTCTCCATTGTGGAGGAAAGCATAGACTCCAATTGGCTGGGAAAATGACTGACAGATCACGTGACTAGTCGAATAAAGTATAAAAGCGTTGCCTCTACTGGAAGCCTCCAGCGTTTTATTCGACTCTGTCACAGATCTTTGGACTTTTCCCTGGAGCACGTCTTGATCTAAAAGGTTTAAATGAATTTGTGGTTTATATGCGATTTAAAATGCACTTGCTTCAATCTATTCTGGACTCGGTCAGGAAGGGCGACTTTCTGGCTTCAATTGACCTGTCTGATGTTTATCTCCATGTACCAATATTTCATGAGCACAGACAATATTTGAGATTCGTGTATCAGAACCGCCACTTCCAATATGTAGCTATGGCCTTTGGTCTGTCCTCTGCTCCTAGAACCTTTACTAAAATTCTCACGGCTTTGTTGGCCCATCTTCGCTGTATCCCGATTAGGATCCAGAGCTATCTGGATGATATTCTCATTCAGGCTATATCTGGGGAGCAGGCTAATGCGGATGTTGACACCACCATCCAAACTCTGGTTCAGCATGGTTTTTTGATCAATTATTCTAAAAGCCAACTATTCCCTGCCACCAGGCTCCTACATTTAGGAGCCATTATAGATACCTCCATGTGCAAGGTCTTCTTGTCAGACGACAGATGAAGTAGCATCAGAAGTTCTATAGCTCAGGTTCAGGGTCACCACAGGGTTTCCCTCGCCACACTTTCCAGCCTCCTAGGAAAATTCATTCCCTGCATCTCCATTGTCCTGTGGGCCAGGTTGCACTCTCGCCCTCTTCAATGGTTTTTGCTGCCGGCTCAACAACAGGGTCGTAGCAACTCCCTAGCTCAAGTTCAATTGCCTCAGGATGTGTTGCAATCTCTGGCTTGGTGGACTACACAGGCTTTAGATCAAGGCACCCCCTTAAGAATTCGGCCCACAGTCACCATCACCACGGATGCCAGGTTGACTGGGTGGGGGGCCCATATGGGAGCTCAAATGGTTCAGGGCACTTGGTCGCTGATTGAACGACAACGACCCATTAACTTCTTGGAGCTCAGGGCCAGTAAATTGGCTCTGTTGCACTTTGAACATTCCATTCGGACCAAGACAGTACTAATCCCCACTGACAATGTAGCAGCTAAAGCTTATGTTAATAGGCAGGGAGGTACCAGGTCACGCTCCCTCATGGCCAAGGCTTGGGATCTTTGTCACTGGGCTGAGACCCGTTGGATCATCATCCAAGCCCTACATATATCTGGAACGCAGAACATTCAAGCAGACTGGCTGAGCCGCATGGCCATAGATCAAACGGAATGGCAACTAATTCCGGATCTTTTTCAAAGGATAGCTTCTTGCTTTGGCCTTCCTGCAGTGGACCTCTTTGCTTCTCATTCCAACACTCAGTTACCAAGATTTCATACGAGGTTTTTCCACCCATTGGCGGAGGCCACTGACTCACTGCGCTCCAGCTGGCCTGCCGGCCTGCTTTACGCCTTCCCTCCCCTTCCTCTTATTCCTGCAGTGATACACAAGATCTTGGAGGAAGAAGCAGAGGTGATCCTAGTAGCTCCTCACTGGCCAAGACGTCCTTGGTTTTCCGATCTGATTGCCCTATCAGTGGAGAGACCCTGGCATCTTCCTCTTCAACAGCTATCCCTGCGTCAGGGCCACATCTGCCATCCAGATCCGGCTTGGTTCCATCTAACCGCCTGGAGGTTGAGCAGCAAGCCCTGTTGAAGGATAACCTCCCTGAAGCGGTCATTTCTACAATACAGGCCTCCCGGCGCCCTTCCACCAACAGGATTTACCAAGCCACGTGGGCCTCGTTTGCATGTTGGTGTTCACAGCAGCAGATTAATCCCACAGCTGCTGATCTTCCCCAAGACCTTCAGTTTCTGCAACAGGGTTTGGACAAGGGGCTATCGCCCAATACTCTCCGTAGGCAGGTGGCAGCTCTGGCCACAGTACTTCATCCACAAGACCACTCTTCCTTAACTCAACATCCCTTAATCAAAAGTTTCTTGAAGGGTGCTTAGTCCACCCATGGTCCACCCATCCATTAGTCCACCGGTGGTTCATAGATTTCCCACCTGGGATTTATCTAGAGTCTTGACAGCCCTTACCAAGAGCCCATTTGAACCCATTCGAACATCTTCACTATACCATCTTTCCTTAAAGGTGGTTTTCCTTGTAGCCATCACCTCGGCTCGCAGGATTTCTGAGATAGCTGCCCTTTCAATCAGGAAAGACTTGTGTATTTTTCACTCTAATTGAGTGATACTTAGATTAGACCCCACCTTCTTGCCTAAGGTGAATACCATCTTTCACAGGTCTCAGTCCGTGGCATGCCACAAACTGGTCCGTGCAAACAAGGGAAGCCCAATCTGCGGGATGCAGGCAGCACACGAAACCACGCCTCCTCCAATCCACGGAAAAACCTCTCTCCATGGAACTGGTCCCTGGTGCCCAAAAAGTTGGGGGCCACTGGACTAGATTCTATCCTGATCAAACCTGATTAAAGCATATTGGCAAAGTCTGTGTTTTCATCAAACAGAGTTTATTGCATAAACAAAGCAAGCATTTTTATCAGTTATTTTTTTGCTGGTGTTTATTGTGAAGTTCTTTAAACCAATTTCAACAAGAGATTTCTTTTGGTTTCTTTTTTGTTTGTACATAGAGTTGTGTGTGTGTGTGTGTGCGTGTGTGTGTGTATAAAGTGTCAGGAAAACAGATAAAATACTTTTGAAATGGTAGATGCTGATGATATGGAAGATGGTACAAATAGAAAGCATCAAGATTTTGTATTTTGAGGATTTATTGACATAACTCATGGGGTTAATGCAATTATTGTACTTACTGTTTATGACTAATTACATCCATGGAGATAATTGTAAGAGTAAAAGGAATATCTAATGGTTAATTGAATTGCCATAATCCAATAACATATACTTAAGTTCATACAAAACAATTCTACTGATAACTTGAGAAACTATGATTGAAAGTTATGACCAAAGAATAGAGCCCTCCTGAAGAAAAAGAATGTAATTGCTGTTTTAAGAATATTGATTAACATCCAACTTGCATGTTCAGACATGCTTCTTTTAATATCTTCAAAGCAGACGCAATATTCATAACTGCTTCATTCAGGCAACCAAGACATTTTTTACCACATCATTTGCATTGCTTGACTATCTCATTCACAGCTATAAGAACATCATTAAAAGATTCCCAAATGAGATCTTCTTTACAGCCTACTACTGTGTTACAGAACCAGAAATAAATTCTTCAGATCTTTGTAACTATAGAAATAAGTGCATGTTCTCATTGTAATTCTTTTTCAGCCAATGGAATATAAAAAATAAATTATGTAAAGGAAACGGGGACTATGTCACCTCACTGGGATGATAATTATCTGAAAGTTCAACAGAATGGGATAAGATTTGTAGTGGAGGGGGAGTTTGCAAAAGAAGTTTGAAAATGGGCCAATTAGGTTAGACCTACAGAGGAAAAAAAAATCCCAGAATTTTCCCTAATATGTTTTAATGAGGCCATTGGACAGCAGCTCAGAATATTGGTAACTGAACTATGTTAATTCTCTTACCCCGTTTTGATATGCTATCCAGTCCGTGCCTCCAATGCACATGTACTCTCATAGTGGTTAAGAAGACCCATCAGGTTTATTAGGAGAGAAGGAAGCAACCAAAGAAATACCAATTGAAAAAAAACTTAAGGTTTCCTCACTTGATGGCATTACAATGAATTAAAAAAAGGAGCCCGGGTGGAGAAATTAAAATATTAGAAAGCAAGAAGTAACAGACAAAAATATATGTGCATAGATTTAGTTGGAGGAGTGTAGGATTGTGTGATATAGTGAGAGAGGGAACTGTGGAGTAGCCCTGACCATTTTGCTGACTGGGATACCTGGGAGGGGAACTGAATGGCTATTAATGACCTTCGTAGAGTTTTCTTGTCTGCAGTCAGATGGTAAGTTATATACATGGAGATCTTAAGAAGGGAAAATGGGTATTCATTTATGAGAGAATGGCAAAATTTGCAATATTACCCTGTTTCTCCAAAAAGACGACCTGCCTTGAAAAAAAGCCCTATCATGTTTTTGACCACATGCAATGAAATTAAGCCCCACCTACAAAACTAGTCCTAATTAAAATCCCACCCACCCGGAGTGTAGTGGGGGTGGGGCAAGGCACACAGGTAAAAAATAAGGGGAGGATTTGCTTTGCCCAACTGGGAAGTATATTATCAGGCAACAAGTTTGATGTGGGCCAAGGAGTAGATAACTTTAAGGAATTGTAGACTATTGATACTAAAAGGTCATGACTTGCTGCTAGGGTGGCATGCCTTCCTTTGGTATAAGGCAGTGATGGCGAACCTTTTACTTACTGAGTGCTGAAAAGTATGCGCTTTGCATGTGCCATTTGCACTTCTGTGCAACTCCTCCATATGCGCTGCATGTGCAACCGCACCATCTGTGCATGCATTCAGGTTTTGCACATGCAATGAATGCACGCTGCACACAGGCATTCACACATACATGAGCAATCAAATGTGCATGTGCAGGAGAGCTCTGAAGACCAGCTGGATTTGCTGCTGCAATTGTGCGCATGCACAGTGGCAGACCAGAAACCAGCTGAGTCTCTGCAATTGCGCATGTGTACATGCACAATCACATGTGCATGCTCAGCTGGAGGTAAGTTGGCTGACAGCTTGTGTGCCCAGCAAGATGGCTCTGCGTGCCACCTGTGGCACCCATGCCATAGGTTTGCCATCATGGGTATAAGGGTACTAAAACATGGGTATTTTAGAAGGCACTATGTTTGAGAGGCATTGTTATTAAATTGGGAAAAGATTAAAAAGCAGTATTATTCAAAAATCCCACTTTGGTTGTCAACAATTGAGGCTTTTTCATATCCAATAACATATAAAGAGGAACAAACAGATATCGAAAGATATTAAATGAAAAGGGTGAACTTAAATCGATGCAAGCACTGTAGGAACAAGATATAAAGATGAATTGGTATTAATATGTACAATACAGTCTAGATTTGATAAGGATTTGAAAGTAGAAGGTTTTTATGATAAATTGACATAGATAAAATTTTAACAGGCACTGATGAAAAGGTGATTTAAAAACTTTATGGGTTTTTATTAGAGATTAAATTAGAGGAAGAGCAAATTAAAGAAACGATCGCTTGGGGAGAGAATTTTGGTCATGGGATAGACTTAGAGAAATGGCAAAAGTTGTGGTCTCAAAATTATAAAATGACTATGTCAACTGCATATAAAGAAAATTTATAAAGATGTTTTACAGGTGGCACTTACCCCCGGCGAAAATTGCGAGAATGTTTAAGGATAAATCAGACAAATGTTGGAAATGTCATCAGATGCCTGGTTCATATTACCATATGTGGTGGACATGCAAGGAGGCACAAAGATATTGGACTAAAAGCCACACATGGTTGGAAAAGATGATAAAACAGCAAATAGACTTCAAACCAGAAATATTTTTGCTGGGAATTATGCCGGGAATATATAACAAAGAACTGAAATATTTGATCGTAAATGTTTTAACAGCAGCTAGAATTGTATTTGCTAAGAACTTGAAAAATGAAAAAACACCTATGCAGAGGAAGTTATTAAGAAAATTATGGACTGTGCAGAAATGAGTAAATTGACATTTGAAATTAGAGAACAAGAGGATAAGCAATATGTTATTTTTTTATAAATAAGATCAATACAAGGATATAGATTACATATATAAAAATACATAACCGCTGGTTGAATATAGAACTTCAAACATTGAGAGTTATCTTGTATAAAATAATGGAATAATAGATTAGTCAAAAGAATATCAATAATTGACCAGATATGAATATACATTAAGCTAAACAAAGTGATAATTTATATATAATTATAAGTGAAGACTATGAAAGAATGGCACAAAATCAACTGTAATCAACTGACACACTAAGCATAGAATTGGATGATGATTTTTTTAGGTTTATATATTTTAATGTCTTGTTTGTTTCTGTATGTATGTTTGTGTATGTTTGTTTAAAAATAATTTTTTTTTTTAAAAAAAAGCTAGGGTAGGGATTGGGGGCTGGAGCTGCCCTACTTACCAGGCCTCGCACACCCCAACACTTGCCGCCTTCTGCGGCCACTTGCTGCCCGTCGTATGCATCACCCCAGCCTCCATTTCGCCTTCAGATGTCTTCTGGAAAGCCCTCTGCAGCTGATAAAGAGCTCTGGGGCAATCTGGAGCTCTATTATTGTCTGCAGAAGGCTTTCCAGAAGGCGGAATGGAGGCTGGAGTGATGCATACAAGGGGCGGCAAGCTGCCGCAGAAGAAGTGTGCCAAAAGCGGGCTCCTGCTCGGCAGGGCTGTGAGTGCCACTGCCAGGAGGTGAATCAATAATTAGAACCCTCCAAAAAGAAGGCCTAGACGTTTTTTGGGGTGTCAAAAGAAAATAAGACTTGGCCTTTTTGGAGAAACATGGTATTAATATTTACTTGAAGCAACATTGTTGTATATACAGATAGTCCTCATTTAGTGACCAGTGTTTGATGTTACCATGGCATTGAATGAGGAGTCCTCAGAGTTGTAGTTGTTCGAGTGTTGCCATGGTCATGTAATTACAATTCAAGAGCTTGTCATCTGAATTACAATTACAATAGTCACAATTTCATATGGTGATGGCCTCACTATTTGTGACCTTCATTTGCTGGCTTCAGATAAGTAAAGTCAATGGTTTGCAAATGGCAATCATGCAACATACCTAAGCACTGCACAGGATTTGACTAATGACAGAAATTGGAACTAATATTGTAGTTTGGCACAGTCATATAACAGAATAACAGTTGGACATGACTTTGGAGGTATTTACTTTATAGCTGCATCTCTTAGCAATAGAATTCTTGGTCCAAATTACCATCATTAGAGCACTACTGGTACTACTGCAGTAAATATTTCTTGATAGATATTTGACATATTTATATTTTAAGCTTTTCAGATGTTCTGATATTACAAAGAATTTTCTGTGTGAAATACTGATGTCGTAGTAATAACAACAGTTCAGTATTTGTTTTGTCCTTGATTTCTATTACTTGTCATGAGTTGACAGAAAATTGTTTCACATTTTGAAATAATTAACATAGCTAACTCCAATCTTAGAAATTATACTTGAATCCAAATGTTTATCTTGTAATTGAATCTTTGAATAGAATAGAATTCTTTATTGGCCAAGTGTGATTGGACACACAAGGAATTTGTCTTTGGTGCATATGCTCTCAGTGTACATAAAAGGAAACGGCGCATTCGTCAGGAATCATAAGATATAAGATAGATATAAGATAAGAATCATAAGATATAAGATAGTAAATATTAATACCATGTTTCTCCAAAAAGGCCAAGTCTTATTTTCTTTTGACACCCCAAAAAACGTCTAGGCCTTCTTTTTGGAGGGTTCTAATTATTGATTCACCTCCTGGCAGTGGCACTCACAGCCCTGCCGAGCAGGAGCCCGCTTTTGGCACACTTCTTCTGCGGCAGCTTGCCGCCCCTCGTATGCATCACTCCAGCCTCCATTCCGCCTTCTGAAAAGCCTTCTGCAGACAATAATAGAGCTCCGGATTGGATATTCAATAGACAATCAAATCATACTGGGAAACAATAATCAGTATAAATTGTAAGGATACAAGCAACAAGTTATAGCCATAGTGGGGGGAATGGATGATGGAACGATGAGGAGAATAATAGTAAACGAACTTAGTAACTGAACTATTTAACAGCGTTGAGGGAATTAGTTGTTTAGCAGAGCGATGGTGTTTGGGGGAAAACTGTTCTTATGTCTAGTTGTTCTTGTGTGCAGTGTCCTATAGTGTCATTCTGAGGGTAGAAGTTGAAGCAATTTATATCCAGGATGTGAGCGGTCTGTAAATATTTTCTCAGCCCTCTTTTTTTGACTTGTGCAGTATTCAGATCCTCAATGGAAAGAAGGCAGGTTGATTGTAATTGTTTTTTCTGCATCTTATATTTGTTTTGTGTATGTTTAACATTTGTAGGTGTATTTTATTCATCAGTGTGTTGTTTTATTCCATATTTTTTAATGTTTCAATTGAGTTTCATTTAAAATTTGAGTTGATATGAAGATGAACTATTTTACATGCTCCTCCCATGTAAAATGCCAGTCTGATTGGCCATTCTTTGTTGTTGAATGACAGAAATCTAGAGCCTTTCTATCTAGAACCTTTATCTGAGCATATTGTGGCTTTTATGTGCACATTCCTTTTGCTTAATGAGCAGACTCAGTCTAACTCAGACTATCATTTGACAGCACACCTGGATTTGGCCCAATGCTTCTTATGTTCAGTGAATGCTTTCCTGGGCTTTGTAGCTATCCATATGGCCCTTAGCAGTTCGCCTGTAACTTCCCTCTTCATCCTTCCTCTGTCCTTAAGAGTAGAGTCTCATGTATATGTATCTATTTAAACTGCCAAAGTGTAGTTAAGATGTATCATTATGTTTTAAAAATAAAATAATTACAAGAGTGTGATATTTAGTAGATTTATAGTGGATACGGAGGGTTGCATCTTCTATATCCAAAACATTTTTTCCACACCATAATAATTGAGAATCTGTTGCAATGCATCTGCCATAGTGGGAAGTTTACTGATGCCCCTCTCAATACAGAGATTTAATTAGTTCTTGAAATGTTTGCTTTAATTGGTTAATCAAACCTGACCATCTGCCAGAAACTGCATTTGCCATCTAGAATAGATTCAATAACAAATGCTTATAAAGATGTGGTTAAAAGTTCATTGTTAGTATTTGTAGTGAAAAATATTATAAATAGTAGAGTTATTTCTTGTACTTTATATGCATAATCTATGTACATATTTTTTATGAATCTGTGTATATTATCTGCAAAATGCAGATAATATGAACCTTAATTACAAAACATTAACAGTTTGTGGCAGAAATACATCAACTCCTCGATGAGAGTTAAGAAAACAGGAATCCCTAATTATACAAAAGATTGGCAAATCTTAATACATAGTTCAATTGTTTCATAGTTGAGGCTGGTTTCTTAAAAAGTTCTCCTTTTTAAATCTGCCTTGGTGGCTATAAACAGTTGATTTGCTTTTTCTCTTAGCAAAGAGCCAAGAGTTAGCATTTTAGACTGAAGTATTAACCATTGCTAATCCCAATTTCAATCTTTCTTGCAGGCTGCTGATTTGAGTAAACCAATAGATAAAAGAATATACAAAGGAACGCAACCTACATGTCATGACTTCAATCACTTAACAGCCACAGCAGAAAGTGTTTCTCTTCTAGTGGGCTTCTCCGCAGGACAGGTGCAGCTAATAGATCCTATTAAAAAAGAAACTAGCAAGTTATTTAATGAAGAAGTAAGTGAATGTCTTAATCTTGGTGCATGCAAATGTGCTTGCATTCTTTATAATATTTTCTTCATGTATGGCGTAATTATTTTTTACTTAGAAACAATTTGCCCTGGTGAATATTGAATACAACAGTGTATATTTCTAGTACTATTGAAAAATGGGTATATTGGCTTTTTCTTCCAGTCATTCCTCCAACTTCCTATCCTTACAATGAAAAATGCAAGAGTACTATGCTAAGGTAGATAAAGATATACCACACTTCGATTGTAGTCAGTTTTATACTAGTGACAATTATTCCTCTGCCCTGAAGCTGTATTCCCTTATTTTGATTAGCATTCCATATGCTTCATTGAATTTGCTAAGATAGTTTTTAATCATGATTAGAAATCTATTGCAGACTAAATAAAAATAAAATAGATATGTGCAGAAAGCTTGCATGAATGAGTGTTTTGGGAACTTTTTTGCTTGTTTTAATGCTATGAAAAATGAGTGTTGTTTTTCATGTACATTTATTTAGATAAAAATAGGGTAGGTTTAACTATTATATTGTTCAGCTATGGCATCCTGTCTGAAAGATAATCTCCTCATCCAAACTACCGTATTTTTGGGTGTATAAGATGCATTTTTTTCTTCCGCTAAAAGTGGGTGAAAATTGTGGTGTATCTTATATACCGAATGCAGCCCCTCCGTGCATCCCGTTTTCACTAAAAGTGGACATGTTTTTGGCCTCCCTCCCAAGTGTCTTGTATTCCATCTCCTCAGCCCCTAGAAGCATTTTGCAGGCCTCCAGAACCCTTCGCACATTACGTTTTTGCCAAAAACGTGCCCGTTTTTGGTAAAAGTGAGCCATTTTTCTGGCAAAAATGGACTGTGTGGAGGGTTCTGTAGAGCTGCAAAGTACTTCTAGGGGACAAGGAGGGAGAAAACAAGACACACAGAGGCCAAAAACTTTTTTTTCTTGTTTTCCTCTTCTAAATCTAGGTGCATCTTATATTCTGGTGCATCTTATACTCCGAAAAACACAGTATTTCTCAATTATTACAAATCCATCAAAACAAATAGGGTATAAGCTGGAGTGGGGGGGGGGGGGAAAGCTTGCAGCGAGAGGAGAAAAGAAGGGAAATTTATCTCACATGGTTTTGTGAAAGGAAAGAATAGAGGAAAGATTTTGGTTTCTTTTTTATTTGATTCCTTAGGGAGCTTTTCTAGAGACTTCAGGTAGGAAATAATCTTTCAGTGAGATTAGAATCCAAGATGCTACTTTTTTTCCTCAAAATTGTGAACAACTAAAACAATCTTTTCATTCTATAAAAAAGCACAATGAAATTAATGTGTTTTCCAAGAAAGTACAAGTTTGCTAGTTTTCATAGCACAAAACCCCATGCAATTTTGTTCAGACACCCTCTTCTCCCCTCTATCACTGATTTTATCTTTTATTCAAAGCAATTTATAGCAGGGACTTTTGCAGCTTGTATATCATTTTATCTGCTGAACTATAATTCATGACTATCCTTCCCAAAAGTTTTTGTACATCTTTTCCTTTAACTCACAAGCAGCACCAAAAATGGTAGCTCCTGACAAGGAGAAACTAGCATTTTTGCCACCTACTTACTCAGCTATAAATATAGCCCATTTAGCTCCAGTTGTACAATAAAACATAACACTCTCATGCTGTCTATTCTAATTCAAAATAATGGAAGAAGAAAAAATGCTGAGATGGAATTATTCTATTTCATGCTTCTCTAAATATTACAACAGCTATATAAATTAATCCAAGTATATCATAACTTGAATAATTCTAAATGCATGGAGGCAATACTTTTATTGGAGCCAGTTTAAGTTGTATGAAATCATTTTAGGATTTTTAATTTCAAAACCTTTTCATAAGGGAAGTTGGTAAAATTAAAATGGTGGGTGGATGATTTTGGATTTTGGAACTGTAGTTATATTAATTTACATTGTTAGGTGTAATGGGGAGCTTCAGAGTTATTATATTTTTGATTATAATTAAAATTTTCTATCCTAATTATGGTGAGAAAATGGTACAAGGATATATTTTACAATTCTTTATTTTTATTTTTAATTAATTGTTCATTTTATTCTTCAGTCAACTTACTTGATAAAAAGATATCTTAAAGCTCAAGTGTTGGTAATATTATAATTTTATATAACTTCAGAGCATTGCTTCAGTGAATTTTGGGATTTTTTTTCCCATGGAAGAAGGCATTGTTATTTTCACAGGATGGGAATAAACTTATTTAGCTTTTATAAGTAGATACAGATCATCCTGATGGGTACAGATAAGTAAATAGCTGATAAGTAGATACAGGCACCTCTGTGTTAAGAGTTCCAGAATGCACCTATGAAATTTATATCCCAATTAAAGCCATATGATACTGTTTTTGAGAAAGAAGCAATTTTGTTATTTTTAGCTGCCTTTAAAAATTGTTAACACGTATGGCTTGAAATGAATAATGAATTGAATAGTTTAAAAAACATTGGAAAAACTAGAACATAGGTTCAAAATCAAGGAAGGAAAGGAGAGAGGGAAGGGGAGAGGAGAGGAGAGAGGCTTTGAGTGTCTAAAATTTGAATTCAGATAAAAAACCCTTCCTCTATTCTTATTTCATATTTATAAGAAAGATATTGTTTTAATTTAACTTAAATACCATCCAAACTCATAATTAGTTGTCTTCAAGAAAAAATATGTATTTTGACAAAGAATATTACATGAACAATGCAGAACTGTGATAACTATATTTTTCTTTTGTTTTTCAGAGACTAATAGACAAGTCCAGAGTAACGTGTGTAAAATGGGTGCCTGGTTCAGAAAGTCTCTTCCTAGTAGCTCATTCCAGTGGCAATATGTACTTATATAATGTGGAACACAACTGTGGTACCACAGCTCCACACTATCAGCTACTTAAACAAGGAGAAAGTTTTGCAGTCCATACGTGCAAAAGTAAATCTACACGAAACCCTTTACTTAAATGGACAGTAGGTGAAGGTGCCCTAAATGAATTTGGTTTTTCTCCAGATGGAAAATTCTTGGCATGTGTAAGTCAGGATGGCTTTCTTCGTGTATTTAACTTTGATTCAGTTGAGTTGCATGGTACAATGAAAAGCTACTTTGGAGGACTGCTGTGTGCATGTTGGAGCCCAGATGGAAAATACATTGTAACAGGTGGAGAGGATGATTTGGTGACTGTCTGGTCTTTTGTGGACTGTCGAGTGATAGCTAGAGGCCATGGGCACAAATCATGGGTCAGTGTTGTGGCCTTTGATCCATATACAACCAGTGTAGAAGAAAATGATCCAATGGAATTCAGCGGCAGCGACGAGGACTTTCAAGACCTCCTCCATTTTGGACGAGATCGAGCAAATAGCACGCAGTCAAGATTATCAAAAAGGAACTCTACAGAGAGTCGCCCAGTAAGTGTAACATATAGGTTTGGTTCAGTAGGTCAGGACACACAGCTATGTTTATGGGACCTAACAGAAGACATCCTCTTCCCACACCAGCCCCTCTCAAGAGCAAGGACACATACAAATGTCATGACTGCTACAAGTCCCCCCGCAGGAAGTGGTGGAGCTAACCCAGGAAGTAATGGAAATAGCATCACAACACCTGGAAACTCTGTACCCCCTCCTCTTCCACGTTCCAATAGCCTTCCACATTCTGCAGTTTCCAATTCTGGCAGCAAAAGTAGTGTCATGGATGGTGCCATTGCCTCTGGTGTTAGTAAGTTTGCAACCTTATCATTACATGACCGGAAGGAAAAACACCATGAAAAAGATCATAAGCGAAATCATAGCATGGGACATATATCTAGTAAGAGCAGTGACAAACTGAATCTAGTTACTAAAACCAAAACAGACCCAGCAAAAACTTTGGGAACGCCTCTATGCCCCAGAATGGAAGATGTTCCTTTGTTAGAGCCTCTTATCTGTAAAAAGATAGCACATGAAAGACTGACTGTGTTAATTTTTCTTGAAGACTGTATAGTCACTGCTTGTCA
>JAEANM010000171.1:0-15844 GCA_017656035.1 Myanophis thanlyinensis | reverse complement strand
GGTAAAGTGGTAAGTTTTAATCCTTAATGCTGCATCAAAGAAATAGAACTTGAATAGGTAGTTTTTTTCTCAAAACATAAGTGAATGTTGAATATAAACAATCTTTACGCTTAATGTAAAAATTATTTCCTCAGAGCCATACTTTTGGATACTGCATGCCGTATTTCTGAACAATTTGAAGTGTCTGGCCTAGGTGAAATCCTTTTGAAATACAGTTGCCTTCCAGCCAGAGTTGTGTTATGTATCCAAAGTGTCAGTGATAGGTTTCTTATATTTTCAAAACTATTTTTATATAACATAATTGAAACAAATCTAAATTACCGAGGGTAAAGTTGCAAGGACATTCAGGAATATAGCTTAGCAAGGCTGCAATTTGATCTAGTGTGACATTTTGGACAGCTGAATTTCAAATAGTTAACTGATAGGAGTCAATAAACAGAATATATTCTCATCTTTTTTGAAAGCTGTTTGTAGTGATGGGTTTTTAATTCTACAGTGATCAGGATAATTTGTAGTGTCTCCATTTAAAATTTGAATAAACTGATATAAAATATGCATTGTAATATTCTTGACTTTTAATATCAACCTCTTCAAGTATTTTTGTGTGTAAGATCACAAAAGTCCCTTAGCAGAATGTATCCTCATCCCATAATTTTCCTTGGCACTTCAGATTATTTTCATGTTAACAGTATTTTTAACTCATGCATTGTTCATTAAATATAGGCTTAAATCTGGCATAGTAATCTTTTATTTCATATTTAACAAAATTAGCTATTTAAATTTTTTAGCACTTTATGCTGATAAAGGTTGACTTCAATGTTTATTGGCAATTTGAAGGCTGTAGCTAAGATTTAAAAAAAAAACTTGAGGTAATTTCTGTGCATTCACTTGGCCATCCTGGGCTCAGCCTCCACAAACTATGATTCCTTATGCAGCCATGTATAAGGCTTTGGGGAAATCTTTTGTTATATAGTCTAACACAATAGAGCTAGAATCAGAACTAGCACAATCTCATTTATTATTGGGCAAGCTAGAGAAAATGATACCTGAAATGGCTGATGGTTGACTTTTTTAGAGATGTAGCATGGGGCGCTTTTAAAACATCTTCCAGAGAATAAGCCATGAAGTACTTGATAGTTGTCAATTCCTGGAGTGAACAGACTTCAGAAAATTATTGCAAGTAGAGTTCTTCCAATAGAAATCAAAGCCTATTGGGACTTACAGTTTCATTATTGCTCTGTAATGTGTAATAAAAAAAATTTCGTTAAATTCTCAACAAACATGCTCTGATATGTGGTCTTTCCTGTATGCCTTATCTTGGATAGACAATCTAAAATGTGACATTATTTTCATGTGGATGAGAGAAGCAAATTATGAGAATAAAATCTCACACTTTATTCATTTCCGTTAAGATAATTTCCATTTCAGTCTATGCAGGGGCCAAAGAAAGCTGATAGTGATTTTGCAGATGTGTGTTGATGAAATGGGAAATTATTGCCCCTCTGTTTAATATACCAGAGATTCCAAAGTAATTTAACACTGGCTCTTAGGTTGCTTCCATTTTTATTAGGTTGAGATTCTTAAAGGAGCTGAAGTGAACTGATTAGTAAAACTTGATTTTAGCAACAGTTTAATTTGGAGGACATTTCAAATATTTCAGAGATAGAGTATGCAGTATCAAAAGCTAGGATTTCTATATTTGGCAAATGCAGAAATCTTTAAGGTAAGTTTCATGCTGATAGTATTCATGAGGTCTCTGAAAACTAATATTGCACACTGTTGTAAATGCCATTTTATTTAGGATGGGTTTCTTTAGGATGGGTTTCTTATTGCTGTTATTATTCTTTATTTTGCAGTTGGTGAGCTTACTTAGCTGGCCTAAACTAGAAATTAGGTGATATGTTTACAGGGTTCTGGCCAGGGTGGTCATTGTAACAGAAACCTTGCTTTTTGTTTTATATGAGAGCACTTGATTAAACTCTATGCCTATTTAATTTAATCTTCAAATGGTAACATATTTCTCCTCCCCTCCCCTTTAAATACTGTCTACATTTATCTTATCCTAGGTTTACTCCCTTTAGCTTCATTTTAAAGTCTTTAAAGCTGCTGTATTCCTGCACTGTTATTTGTTCACAACAATCCTAGCATATAGTTTCCACTCATCCATTTTCTGCTGCTAAAATTATTTTCTGCCTTTGTCAGAAGATTTCAATTGGATAAAAGTGTCAAAAACCTCCAGGTTGAGGAAAAAGACTTAACCAATTTTGCAGTTTGAATCTTCATAGCTACTGAGCCAGCCTTTTCTGTCCCCCCCTCCATACCCTTTGTCATACTGGTGCAGCAAGAATAGTAGAAGAACAGGTTAGGATATTTATTCATTAAACTGCTTTGGTCTGGCTGCTCTCTGCCTCAGCTGAAGTATCTAATTACGGTTTCAGTATCAGGAACCCATAGGTTAGAAAGAAACACTGTCATATTGGAGTAAGAAGATTTACACTACAGCCTTAAGTTTTCTTACTCTGCATTCGCATGTTTTGAGCTTCCTCATGTCCTTTCTTTTTCAGAATACAGTTTAGACACATGTTAAAATGTAATGTATTGTGTTCAATAAAAATACACAGTAATGTCATGTTGCACATAAAAGCAACATTTTAGAACTGTGCTGATTTATGGGAAAGCTGCCTAGTTACTGGCATGAAAGTTTCTCAGTAATGCTTTGTAAAAAAAATGTGTTGCATCACTAAGAAAGTTAAGTTGCTCATGAATCTTTTGACCAATTCCTTGCTTGTTAGTCTGGTAGAAACAGCAAGAAAGTTCTTGGATTTCTTTTGCAATGCTAATCACACCTAGATTTCTATCAGGTATTGCCTTCCTTGACAGATTTTATCTAACGTGATTATTAACCACTTATAATTTTCAGGAAACTTGCAGCTATTTATCTTTGCATATTCTTAGTATGATTTGACTAACAATAAAGGTTGAATTGAATGAACTGGCAGCTATAGCCTGGCAGAGTAAATGTGTTACCAATTTTATAATAAAATCCACCTTAAATTTACAACATTTATTTGAACCATGTTGTACAAGAAAATAAATTAGTTCTAAATTATAGAACATTTTCCAATAAGCAGCAACTGTATTACAGCATCATTGTTTAACTTAGTTCTGTGCTAAAACATTGTACAGATATTTAGAGATGCTATATTGGAGTATGATAAATTGCATTTGAGACTAAATTTTCATTGGCAAAATGGTTTTATTGAATAGAAATATAAAATGCTGTGGAAAGTGCTAGCTATGATTAGTGTAATGCTAGATTTAATTATTTAAACAGGATCTGAGGATTCCTTAAAAAGTTCTTATAATTATTGGCATAAATTAATGACACCCAGTCAAAAATTAGCCAGTTCCTTCTGTGAAGCCAAAAAAGAGTAAATGTCTCCATGTGGTTATCCACATTAGAAAGAAAAGAGTCATGCTAAAACATTTCAGAAATGCTTGATTTTTTGGAACTAAGTAATGTACTTGAACAGACCATGTATGTTTCCCTTCCATCACTTTAAAGCTACTAAATAACTGCTGGGCTGCATTATGTTGAAAGAAAGAAAACCAGCTAATTTATTGTCACATAACTTGTATAAAGTTTAAAAGCAAGATTTTTCCCTGCATTTATGAAATCTGTATACATGAATTTGTTAAGACTGACACGTTAGGTTATACTGTACAAAATTGTAATGATATAGTGAAAATCAACAGTAAATTCATATGTATTTTCTTTATAAACGTCCATCTGATTTCTTGGCAATTTAAATAAATTTCATAAGAGCCTTTCTAACATAAATTGTTAAACTAAATTGACTGTTGCAATAATAATGAAGCTTTAATAAGTATTGTTCATATATTTATAATTTTTAAAAATCATGTTTGTTTCATACTGCTTATTTTTTAGCATTTTATGTGACTGTTTCAGCTGAAGAACCCTACTAAATACTTGACGTTACAACTTACGGGGTTGTCCTCTGTATACTGACATTAAATAAAAAATGAGACTGAATTGTAAAATATAGTTAACTGTCAGTAGTGCTTCTCATGCCTGAAGTTGCAATGTTGTTTTGCCACAGCTGATCCTTCGCTAAATGCAACAGGCGGCTTTCTGAAAAACTGGCCACTGTAACTGCTGCTTCTGTAACTGTGGTTTTTATAAATAAGCCTAAATGAATGATACAATCTCTTGAGTATTTCATACCCATCTCAGATATTGGTTTGAGTTCTTTTATCATATTAATAAGTATATCCTGTTCAGTTATTATTAATTGAAGGTGCATCTGATACATTGTTATTTCCAGTTTGAATGACAGAACCACGGGGTGCAGAAGGTTATCTAATCTCCCAAAGAAGTATTAAAATGAAAAAAAAAAGATATCTTCTGGATTCTATAGGAGCTCTTTTATCAACTATATTATTTAAACCCTATGAGTTACTTATCAGAATTAGGTGCATAAAGAGGCAGTCCAAAACTTAATTTGGCAGAATCCTAAGTATATGCATCAATTTTCATATAGAGATTGGTGACATTGCTAGATGTTGCTGACCATTTTTTTTTTTACTATTTCAAAGTTTTTATTCCAGTTTCCAAACTTGCTGACCAATTTTAGCTTTAGTTGGATTGCTTTAATCGTTTTGGAAAATAAGGTGGTACTTGCAAAATGAAATTCCAAAGCATATCCCCCCTCAGATTTTTCATCTAACACATTCATTTTACTAATAATTTATTTTTGGGGAGTATGTAATTCTCTTCACTATTGTGTTATAGAGTAAATACTAGAAGGCACTATTTAAAACCTACAGGTGAATAAAACAATTTCTTCCTGTTGACATAGAACACTAACAGTAGATGGGATGTTTTAGCTTGTTGCAATAGTAAAATTTATCTTATGCCTAAATTCAAACTATATCTTTCATATATAAGGCCACAGAGATGGTTTATGAAGATTATTTAAATTCATATTAAAATAGATTGGTCTGTGTTTTGAAAATTAAGAAAACCATAGAGCTTTCAGAGGTGACAAGCAATGGGGGAAAATGCACTAAACTTTGCAAATATTGGACTGTCCCCTGGGAGAGTGCTGCATTGTCCTAAATTAAATGCTATGTGGTGATACCCTGCATGTAGAGATAAATTATATTTACCATATGAGTGCAATTGCTGTGATATTATAAAACAGGTCTGGTCATATGGGATTAGACCTTCTTTTAAAAGTGACCCAACAGTTACCCAATTTATGAATTAAACACATGCAGTTAATTACTTTTAGGAGTGCAATTTTTATACAGAATCTGATGTTTTGTTTAATGTTAAATGAGTCCCTTAATGTTAAACAAAACAAATCCCCTAATTTTAGAGCAAATAAACCTTGTTCTACTCTTTTTATATGTTGTCAGACCATCTATATCCTTATTTGTGTGTGTAGGGAGTGACCCACCTATTTGCATAATCTCTTGTCTAAATCTTGCTTCTTCAACAGGAATATTTATTTGACCAAGAAACTTACTTGACTTACTCATGACATTGCATGCATGCTTTTATTTATTAATCAATCAATCAATTTATAACTTGGTTTTTAAAAAATATACTTGATTAAAAAAAACCAGTACTATTGAATTGTAACATACTTTTTATGAAGATAAATTATGAAAAGTGCTTTGAGAAAGAAGCATACATGAAAAAATAGATTCAGAAAATATTATCTCCTAAAATTAGTTCTATCCTGAGGAGACTGTGTTATGTCCTAATTCCCAAATAAATAAGCACGTTATTTTCCCTCTGCTATGCATAAAAGTGAAGTCACTTAACAAGAGAAAGTTGTACTTATGAAAAGTATTTATATTCTATAAATACTAATTTCATTTTTGATCTGTATTTTAAGCATGCCAGCCCACTGTATGCCCACTTACAGCCCACCTATGTTCACTAGGAAATGCTCAGCTGAAAAAAAAAAAAGCTAATTTTAGCTGAAGTGGAGAATGTGATGATTCACATTTATGTATTGTTGCTCCTTTTTCAGTAAGCTAGAGGCGGGAATACTTTTAAAACCTCTAGTGAGTGGGATTTGTTTAATCTTCCATGGTAGATATTTTACTAGAACCAGAAGACAAATTCCTATAAGAGTATAGTTAACCAATTCAAAATGTTTTTAATTTCATCTGTATAATTGCCAGCTCCAGTGCTTTGTTCAAATTCTATGTACAACTTTGAAGATTAATTCATATTCCCAGAATAGAAATGTTTATAAGGAAGTTAAATCTTCGACATTGAGTTATAAATTCTATAGAGATACAGAGAGTTGGAGCTTCTTATCAAAATTGCTATTATAAATTATGAGTATCTAGAATGCTCTTCCTGTTTCAGTTTTCTTGGAGGATACAGTCACTCTTTGTTTAGCGCTACTTCATTTATCAAACTTTCACAAATGGTAGTAGTGGTAGTAATTTCTTTTTTAAAAAGTTATTTTCTGACCAGTTACAACCAAATTTCTGAGCCTGACAATGCCAGAATGAGCTGCACAAGAGAACTTTATTTAAATGAAGTGGCAGCACTCTGCAATTGTTGGCAGCATCTTCATTGTCAAATGGTTTACTTAACAATCATTTGGCTTCTAATTTAAAGAATAAATTGCAGTCACTAAACAAGGTGGTGTATTAGCATCTGTTGATCGCTGAATGGTGAATAATACATTTGAAGTTCAAGTATTTTTCTGAGTTTTCATGGACCTGACTTTTCAGCTGAATGGAACTAAGATTTCCTCTGGTTTGTTTGGAACTTATGATATTTTAAATTTGTTTTAAACATGTTTTGCAATAAATAGTCCTATACTTTGACAAAACATAGTACTTCTAAAAAAAATCTAGGCAAACAATCAAAAAGCCAGCATTCTAAAATGTTTAGAAATTTTGAAACTAGGGAAAAGGAAACTAGGAAGTCATTTGCAGAAAGATTGTGGAATTACTATATTTGTTACTTGTAAGCTGTTTTTACTACTTTATGAGCATAAGCAGTTTAGAATAATAAAGATCCTGCTGTTTGTTATACTTATTGAAGTCCTGAAATAATAGTTTTAAGTAACTTAAAAATACACCACAAATGAGAGGTAAAATGCTAGGTTGCTCTTCGTAGAGATTAAAACTGCCTTATTTGAGAAAATGAGGAAATAATACAATTACATTGTTATTATATCTGAGATCAGGAAATCTGGAGAGAAATTTCTTAATTGTACAGTAATATCTATTTCTCACAACTGAATTGTCTGTTAGAGCTGATTTTATTTTGGGGAGGGAGTTTGGAGAAGTTGCTGTCATTCAAGTACTAAGCAAATAAACAGATTGCATCTTATTTCATATTTGTTTATTTTTCATTTCTTCTATTGAATTCTTGTTCATGCTATACTTTTTTAAAAAACTGGGTTCATTCTCAACTGATACCTTTTTCCAAGTTTAAATATTAATACTGTATTGAGGCTAAAGTTCCAATTTCTAATGTATCCGGCATTATTGTATATTACAAAGAATGCCAAACAGAATAAATATTTACTTCTGGCCTTAAAACATATAGGGTGTGTTCTAAATCAATTTATATATATTTTTGCTGGCTTCTACCAGAAATAGCATTTTAGCTAAAAATAGGTGCTAGATCTTTGGTGTATGAAAGTGGTGAAATAAATGTTGTTGGCTTATCTTGGGCAAGTGTTCATTGTAGAACTTTTTGGGTTAAAAACATGCTTGTGTCTTAGCATTTTATCATTATTGGGAGAAAGTAAGAAAGAGCTCCTGTAGATTCCAAAGATGTAATTAATTCTGTGTTAGAAGTGGACTTTAAACTTCAGTGTGACCAACTGTAGCTGTGTGATACAAACTAAGAAAAATATTTGGAAAGTCTATATTTTAGATTATGAAGGATTCCTACCCACCATCCACAAACATTTAAAGCTTTTATTGATGTTATACTGTATGCAGAGTTGTGAAAAGTGAGAAGCTTGTGTGCATATCAGAAATGCTCATATTTTTAAACCTTTGTTGTCAACTTCAAGAATCAGTTTCTGATCACAAAAACTATGGCTTATTAAGCCATAAACTGAAAACAAAATCAATTATTAGGAAAATATGACCTGCTAGTTGCTTAAAATTTAGTGGACTGCAACTACAGTTCACATCAAATTTAGAGCAGAGTTTTCATGTTTCATTCATGGAGGGGCATTCTTCACTAAAATGGCTCTGAGATTTTCCATGTAATGTCTGAATGAATTACCTATCTGCCGAAGAAAAATAGAACATCTGTCAGGTGAACAGACAAAGCCAGAAATGTTTACCTTCCTCGTCTAACCCAAAAATTAAATAGATTGAAGCATCTTTTTCTGTCCAAGAGTACATAAATTGGCTGAAAATCTTCAAATTGCTATTTCAGGCATCAGATTGGAAACCCATTCATTAATAAAAAATCTCAGTCTGGTAAAAAATACTTATGAGTAATTGTATTTTATGGATACAAACTGTAAACTACAACAATTATAAATAATCTGAAAGGCAAATTACATCAGCAAATAACTAATTTTTCCCAGCAAAGGGCTCATAACACATTTGTAGCTTATTTCATTTTCTTAATATTGTAAAATAAGTCCATACCAGAAAACTATTCTGTGCAGCTTTATCGCATTTTCTGCATAAAAAACCCAAGTGTTCTATGATTCTGATAAACTCCACATCTGATATAGCATGAAATCTCTAAGAGTTTCCTGTGAGATGTATGAGAATCTTTCTGAAGCCAGCTTGGGAAAACTTGCAGCAGTTTTCATGATGCTGTAAGACTTCTTGCTTGTCATACCAGACTACAACTTGTTATTGCCTTGATCTTCTTTTCATGTCCTAAATCTTGGAACCTGTTTTGTTATATCCAAGTAGAGTTATCACTAACATTTTTTAACAATATGATCTAAAATTATAAATTGAGTATGCAAATATTCTGCAAGAAAAATCTGCAAACATAAGTATTTAGCAAAGTAAATGTTGGATTCTCTTGCTGGATTAATGTAAACTGCTTTGTTTGCAGGGTGTTTTGCCATCCCAAAACCAGGCCAATTCTCCAAGTGGAACTGTAGTATAGCCATCACACTCCTCCTAGCAAACCTTTGAACACAGAACAAGAAGTAATGACAATGGAACCAGGAGCTGCTGTTCAGCCAGAGAGCATCACAAATTCTTAAAAGGCAGAGTGTTATGTGAATCACATAGTGTTTTACAAAATAATTCTGTAATGAGTTATATTTTTACATCTAATACTTTGAGGCTGCTCACCTAAGGAAGAATTTTGCTTAAAAATGCTTCTTTTGGTGCTACAATTAAAAATCACAATTGCTTTATATTTCTCAGTGTAATTTAATCACATACTTACATTCACACACATCTACACGTGTAAAATAAAATGTTTCTTAAATCCAAGTAAGTTTAATGGTGTTATAAATTAGAATATTACTGTTGAGTTTTTTCTTTGCACTGCTTTTTTAAAATCAGAGATGGTTAACCTGAAAAGCTCTCATGGGAAATTAAAAGTCATTACTTTCTGGCTTCACAAATGTAATTCAGGAAGATGGATGCTACGATCATAGGTTTTTCTAAAAAGATTGTTTGCACTTAAATAGCATAATGCTAGTGGATAATTACTTTTAAAATGGGTATTTGGGCACCCTCTAAAGTTATGTTATAAAGAAACATCCTTTGTATCAAACATTTTATTTTAATAATGTTTCAACTACACTCAATCTGTTATATATGTAAATAATGTAATTCAGTGATTGGGAAAATCATTAGTAATTTTAATCATTTAAGGAAATGATATTTCTAATTCAGAAAATACATATTATTAAACTATCTTGAATATGCAGTTTTGTTTACTTTCTGTTTAAATCACCTTTGATGTAACCTTTTGAATGTAATATTTTTGGTATGGACATGATTTAAATTCTTGTAGAAGATGTTATTTCTGAAAACACTCAGGTCAGATTTAGGAGCTATTGAACTGGGCTTTTATTAGTGGGTGTTATTTACCTGCACTTTATTCTAAATGGCTTTTCCTCAGTACAGTTTAGATAGAACACTATGAAGTTCTTAAGCCTAGTTTTTAAAATATGTTAATTAACAGTGGTCACCATTTTTATGCATTGGGAAATTATAATTTAATATCTGTTAATGTGATTAGAAACTCTAAAATGTTTATTTAAAATTATTGTAACAACAATAGGTTGCCACTGTAGAATAATGTGCCAAAGTACATAGTTCTCCTGTTTCAATGAAAAATGGATGCCTTGTTGGAGGATAAATATGAGAGTCTGCGTAATTAAATTGCTGCTTGGTTAGTTTTATTAAACTAATTTTGAACACACTGAAATCTGAGGAATCCCCTTCAGTTTTTTCCCCCTTGAAGAAAATGCTGTCTGCTTGATAGTGGAATTATGCGGCTGAGGATTCCTCTCTGGAGAGATCAGATCAGGAGGCAGAAATTCCCAATTCGTGTCAAAATTATATCAACCATTATGAAGCAAGCCCTGCCCCTTGCAGGCCTGGAGCCTCAGGATGCACATAGAAAAAGAAGCAGAACTTGCATTGCAACCATTCAGTGCTGCTTTCTTCACATCCTCCTCACCCTGAAACCCCCCCCCCCCCCAGCTCTATCAAAAGCCCTGATGTTTGGGGTTGTTTTTTTCATGGACTGAGATGTTGCAGAGATATTTCCCTCTTTATCCCCATGCCAATCTTTTATTTGCTGGCAGTTCTGAAGCAGAGGAACTGAGGAAGCAAAGCGCTTATTTGAATATCTGTGGTTGCAACATAGTCTTCTCACTTTCTAGCTATGAAAAAAAAAGTTGAGTTTGATAAATAATGTTCTGTGCAGATAATCCTGCTATTTGCTAGATTTCCACACTTCCTTAATCTTAACACTGCGTCTGCAATACATTATTATCCATTGGGCTGCATATAAGCCTTTTGACATAACCCAGTATTTTGGGGCTCATAGTTTCAAAATTAGTTCAAAATAACTAAATAGTGTGAGACTATTTTTGATTGCATAATAAACTAGTGAAAGCAAAATAAAAGTGCCATTTTAACTACTGTGCATTGGCAGGTTTAAGATCTTAGGCAAGCCATTTTTAATGCCTTAAGAACAAATCATAGCTTGCTTCACACTTTGATAAGCCTTAAACATGAATTATATATTATAATGGCTGGATTCATACATCATGCTAAGTCAAAACTACATAAGCCATATTATGGCTCAGCACAGTGTGTGAACCAGCTGCTTAAAACCCAAAATTTGGATTTAACTGTGAACACAATGTTTCTCTCCACAGAAGGCATTTCATCCTGTGGAGGCAGAAGGGGCTGCTTTTGCTGAGTCTGTCTCTGCAAAAATGTATTTGGGGGAGGGCAGTCATCACAGAATTGCTTCTTTCCTTTCTGCCGCTGTGAGCCATCTCTGGAAATCGGTATGTATAATTATACTTTTAGAAGCAAGAAACACTAAGTGGTTCAACCAAACCATCTTTAGAAATAAAAAATAATCACAATTCTGTAGTAAAGCTGCTGTGGAATTAGAAAGCAGGAAAAAAAGGGCTTTAAAAACACTTAATAATCCCGAGATCTATGTAATACAAAGTGCAGAGAATCCATTTTTTAGTCTAAACTCGTGTCAAGTAATCCTGAAAAAAAATGTGTATGGAGAGAAGGGAAGTCCCTTTCCTGTGCTTACCTTTGCTTAATTCTGAATAAAATCCTCATTTTTGGAAAACAAGTACAAAATTACAGCTTTTACAAAATAGTCTAGCTTGTGAAGTATCTCGGTAGACTTCTAGATAGTGCTATGCTAAAGCATTAAAAAGCTAAACAGGAACATTTGGGGAAACGTCTCTTCTCACCATGTATGATACTCTCAAACAGTTGTGCAGGTCTTTGTGCTACCATTTCTTGATTAGGAAATTACATGCAGCCATCTTTCTGCTTGCCTTTGCAATTATAAAATTCCAAAGCTGAAATTGACCAACATTCTATTTTTAGTGTTTGATCTCATGGAATTCAAAAGCATTTACACTGTACTGTAATACAAGTTATTAATTTAACATATGAACAGAGCCTTATTGTCAAATATCTAAGGATACCTAAAAGCAGTGCATGTTCTGAATTTTCCCCTTTTGTTTCCAAAATTGTCAAGTAATTTGTTCTCAACATATGTTAATGGGAGATTAATTTCAACTTGGTTTCCAATGAAATACAATGTACTTCTGGTTATACATATATGTAGAGAACAATGTGAGAATATAATGTACAAGGGTTTTTATTGTTTAAGGGATGAAATCGAAGTATATTATTCTATCAAATCAGACTTTTTCATATTGGGTGTATTTAGCCTGGTATTGCCTCTTTGGGCTATTAAACACAAAGTTTTTGTCATCACCTGTGGGAGATTGCACCTAACTGTCAACAGGCAAAATCTCTTCTTGAGCACTCCCTTCTTGAGCGCTCTTAAGAGTAAACATCTCCATGTTTTGGCTATTTGAAGAGAGCTTTCAGACATCTAAAGGCAAACTAGCTGCTTTTCATACCATAACAAATACATAATTAATCTGAAACATTATTTTAAAAGTTTGTAAATTGACCAGAGATTCTACAATATTTCAATTCTTTATAATCAAATCATAATACATTTTATCCAGTACTATAGGTGCCTTGTTTTAAATTTAAAAATCCTAGAATAAACTTATACTGCTCTGGATATGACTAAAGCCAGTAACTATATAAAATACTTATGCATTATGAATATAAACATTCTTAAAAAATATTTTTCCATCCTTTTTGTAGCCTTTAACATAGGGAGCTCTAGGCCACGGTGCAGCACCATGACTTGTTTGGAACCTGGCTGTCGAAACAGTGAGCAAGTGTGTGTACGAAGCTCCATTTGTATGAGTGGTGGGTGTTCACACATGTATGCACACAAAAATCTCCCTTTGTGGCAAGTGGCGGGCATACCTGCCGCTCACCCAGAATCATCTTTCTCCCCTACCTGCCAGTCTGCCATATTGGAAAGTTTAGGAACTGCTTTAATATTTATAGGTTGAGATCCAGATTACATTTGAGAATTTTACTCAGAATTTCCTGCTGGAGACTTTTTTGAGAGGGGGAAGGCCTTATAGAGTTTGAAGGGACCTTGGTCATCTTGTCCAACTTCCTGCACAAGCAGGAAACCCTAAATCATTTCAGAATTTTTACTTAATTCTAGGTTGCTGCTCTCCTTGATTAGTTTCTAATCATTGCTCCTTATCCTACCTTCATGTGCTTTGTGGAAGCCCCTTAAATATTGGAATACTGCTATCATGTCACCTCTAGTCCATCTTTTCATTAAATTAGACCTACTCAATTCCTGCAACCGTTCTTCATATGGTTAACCTCCAGTCCCTAATCTTTACTGCTCTTCTCTGCACTCTTTTCAGTCTCAACATCATTTTATATCACGGCGACAAAAACTAGATAACAATATTCATCCATTTACAAAAATGCATATGCAAAAATAATGGTCTTCAAATTCTAAATTTAAAATTAAGTTCCTATCCTTCCCAAAAGAAAACCTTATCCTGAAAACTTAGATGATTCTGTGAAATATGAACATTCTTCAAAATAAATCTCAATAGTTTGTTTGTACAAAAATAATGGCAAGATTACATCCAAACACCTTATCATAACTACTAAATCTTCAAGCAAATGATTGCCTTTATATAGGAAGAAAAATACAGCAGTTTTAGCACTTGCTTTATATATTGTATTGCATTTGTGTTCTTTTTGTGACTTTTCAGCAAATTTTGCAATTGTGGTTTCCTCCTGAAAGATGTAGTCCAGTCTTAGCCATCTTTTTGCCACTTTATTGAAGCATTGCTATTTGGCTGCTATTTAAGGTGCAATTGTTACACAGTATCACTATTTTTTACTCTAGTTCAATACATCATTTTTTTTCCTGTTACAGAGTAATGGTATTTGACAGTTCTTTGTGGGAGGACATGGTATTTGATCTCATAATAATCCTATAAAAATCTTCTTAGTCCTTTAATAAATCTATTTTTACTGATACCACTATAAAAGCTAACTTAAATGCCCTTTACAGTAGATTATTTCCTCCAGCACAAGAGTTTCAAATATGGCCTTTTCAAAACAAATGTGACATTCTACATTGAACTATGCCAGTGTGACAATATACATCAACCAAAAGCTTACTTATACTTTTCCATACAAGAGAATATTGAATAATGACTGATCTTTGTCATCCACCATCCATACAAAGACCTACTAATGTATATTATTTGTTTCAGAACACAAATTTTTATACTAGGTTATATTTAAATTTTGAAGTTTCTAAATCATAAAAAAGATTGGCTCTGATTATCCCTATGGTCCCATGTACAATCCCCTCCCACACCACAGAAATTCACTTTTATTATTTATATGTATGTATGTATACAAGTCTAGGTCTGTTTGGGTCTTTCAGACCTAGACCTGCATACCTACACCCGTGAAAATCTACGAAAACAAATATGTATGTATGTATATATAAACACAATGTAGCATTTAATATAAAAGTTGGAACAATTCACTCCTGCCAGTACAACATCGTTAAATATATGATCACCTTAGAAGAAAACTTAAAAAAAAAACTCCTTTAAAAAATCAAAGTGCATTCTGAGCTATAAAAATGGTGGTTACATTGTTGACTTGTAAAAAAAAAAAAGGGTAAATCCCAAAGAACTATTGTAGCTTCTTGTTGCAGCATTTGAGGTGATAAGGCACTATTGCCATTTGTGTACTGTTTCAAAAAATCCAGGCAGCTTTTGATCCGTCAAAATCTTCCACCTCGTCTTTCCAGAGCAGGCAGATGATACTGTTTCATAGGAGATTTAAATTCCTTCTGTTTTTCAGACTGTTGATGAGACAATAGAAGTTAAAATGGGCTATAATCTACTTGTACAAAATAGCATGAAATCTAATAAGCAAGGCACAATTACCTTGCGATGTGTCCCAAAATATGTTATAGGCTTCAAAACCTGGACTTGTCTGTTGGATGCTGGGAGTGTAAAAACTGACTGAAATGAAGGATTAGGGTAAGAAGTCAAGTTGGTTACAGCAGGAACTGTCAGTTTTGGCAACTCAACTGCATTGGGAAGTCCATGATGTCCCAGTGGATTCTCGTGGGTTTGCCTAAAATAGTTCTTTTAAAATAAAAATACAAGTTCAAATTTTAAAAATAATGTTATGTAGGCTAAATGTGTTTGATTACCTCACATATGCTTTAGGATGGTTTAGATATTGCCACCTGTGCAGTTACTGCCAAATATATGTAAAGTTCTGCCTAAATGTTTCTTAGGGAAGATTACTGCTTGCCTTTGGAATGATCTCAGCATATGGAAGCATGGTGTCAGTGGAAGCCTTTATATAGTTAGATTAATAAAGGGGAAGAGGGTTAAATGGTAGCAATTACATTCTATATATTTTTAAAAGAATAGTCAAAGCCAAGTAGTAAAAATATATTCCAGTATTTTCAGACTTTCAAAGATGTATATGTTGAAATTGGATATTTGTTTGGAAAATTGGCTTACAGTCTTTGATAGTTTATTTTTAAAATTAAGCTTTAGAACCTTAGAAGATGTCTTCTTGGAATCTATCCTTAGAAGATATCTAAGCCTTACAGGTGAAACTCGGAAAATTAGAATATCATGCAAAAGTTCATTTATTTCAGTAAATGCAACTTAAAAGGTGAAAC
>JAEANM010000170.1:0-43254 GCA_017656035.1 Myanophis thanlyinensis | reverse complement strand
ATTTATTTATTTATTTATTTATAAAAAAAATTATACTGCCCTACTCCTGAAGGACTTGGGGCAGTGCACAGCCATTTAAAAAGTTTCAGCTAGCTGGATATATTATTAAGTATCCAGCTAGCTAGATATATTAGTTGGTTGAAATCACTGGAAGGGCCGTAGATGTCCTCCATTTTATTCCTGTTTTATTTCCATCATTGGAAAACCTCAACTGGAACATATATAATTCATTCCAGGATCAATATGCTAAAGAAACCCAGAATGTAAAT
Organism: Myanophis thanlyinensis; assembly: GCA_017656035.1. NCBI lineage: Eukaryota > Metazoa > Chordata > Lepidosauria > Squamata > Homalopsidae > Myanophis > Myanophis thanlyinensis. The sequence goes on along the minus strand of JAEANM010000170.1, from coordinate 42,985 downwards.
TCTTCCTCCCAAATATTTCCCTGCATTGTATTCTGGGTCATTCAGCAATGAAATATTCAATATTTTGTCTATCAGTGTCAATGTACTGTGATACAAAAACCACATCCATTCACTTCCAAAAGATGAAGACAAGGAAAAGTTTATTGTATGCTGGTTTGCTTGTTTTTACTGTGTCCAACTATGAGATTCCTGTTCATTTTCTAGTATTGCTAAAGTGAAATAAATGAAAATGAGCTTAAGGGGACTGTTAAGAGGACTGTAGATATTTTAAGACATTATAAATGCAATTTCATCCCTTATGTGATTTAGATTCTAAGGCCTAACGTAACTATGTGGTTATGTTATGTACATCCATTGAATTATTTAACGATGTGAGCTTTCTATCTGATACTATCTGAGTAGGGATGTTATTTAGGTTTCCTAATTCCAGGTTCAGGAACATTTGTAAGAGAAGAAATTTTTGCTGTGACATCAGTGATCAGTATCAGAATTTTCCACATACAATATTTTCCAAGTAATGAATATGGGCATAACTCAACAGTGGCTGCTTCAGTTTGCCTTTATCAAAAGAATTGTACTACGAGGAACTTGCCTTCCAGTTGTAATGAAAAGTGAAATAACTGACCTAGAAAAAGGAACAATGAATTAGGCATCTGCAGGGAGGCAAATGGTAAAATCTGTCTGATGAAGCCATCACACTGATGCTGTGACTGATGTATTTGCGTCAGATGTCAGGACACAAGTGTGTAATTGTGGCATTTGTGTGGAGAGGTGATGGCCCATGTGTCATTATTTTAGTGTACTGAGATTTGCTGAAGACACTGCTGAAAAAACAACTTCATTTTTACAAAATATAAAGGTAGGTTGCATGCCCTTTATCAAATGAGCATGAGATCAAAATGCCTAATAAGAATAAAGCAGAAAAGTGATTTGTCAAGCAGTAATTGAAAGAATATAAAGATGTCTACAAAGTTGGGCAGGAGACAACAGGAAGAATTTTTAAAAAAGGAATAAACCTTAAAAAAACTTTCAAAAAAAGTTAAAAAACAAGAAATGTGTATTCAGTATACAAAACATATAAAAAGTAACAGTAGTGTCCACCCAAGCTGTTTTGAAAGATTGTTGCTGTTTCTGAAAACAATCTTGCATTGTTTCAAGAAAAACTGCATGTTAAAAAGGATGTTTATTAAAAAAAGAATATTATTCTATAAGGTTAGTTTGGAGGGAGGGATCTAAACACAATACTGAAGTTTAAAGCTTGTATGTTAAGAACTCAAAGGAAAAGATGCATTCAAAAGTTGTGAGCCGTCCATCCTTCCAAGGTCAATAAAATGAGGACTCTGATTGTTGGGGCGATATGTTGACTCTGTAAACTGCTTAGAGAGGGCTATAAAGCACTACGAAGCAGTATATAAGTCTCAGTGCTATTGCTATTACTATTACAGAAAGGAATAGAGCTTGTATCACACGTCAGTATTTTTTATATCAGTTTGATCCCATTTCTCACTCCACAAATATTCTTCAGAATCTCTGAATATCTTATTTCTTGAGCTGAGCTAACTGATTTAAAGTAAGATTTCAGTTAGTCATAGATTGAGAGTAAGACACAATAGTTATGCTTCCTGTATAGCAGTGGTTGAATTCAAATTTTTTATTACCTGTTCTGTGGGCATGGCTTGGTGGGTGTGGCTGGCTGGATGGGCAGTTTCTGTAAGCAGGGTGCAATGTACTGCGCAGGCACGTCCGGAGCTTCCACTCCGGTCCGCCCGTGCAAACTCTTGAACCAGCAGCCGATTGGCTGCTGAATGGACAATTCCCATTGGCTGGTTCATCAGACAATGGGAAGCGTGGAAAATATAAAAGCCGCGGTTCACAGTTTCTCCTCCAGTTATGACCGGAGCAAAAGCTCATCTTGAGTTTTGCTCACGGCTTGAAAATAAAGGGACCCTCGTGGTCATCCAAACTGACCTCACATCTGGCGTATTCTTGGGCCGATTTGGACCAGGTTTTCAACTAAAACACTGGCGACGAAGGTGGGATCGTGAGGAACAAAAATTCCCCAAACCCCAACAACAATGGAAGACCAGAATGTCCACGGTACAGCCCAACGCACCAGCCACAGCAGATGCAGCAGACACACAAGCAAACAGATCGTCTGCATCCAGCAATGTGGAGCATTCAACCCCGAGAAGGAGTCTTGGTCCCTATTAATGGACAAATTCGAATTCTACCTGTGGGCTCCAAGCAAACCGACTGTATGGACCAGGAGAAGCAAGGTATTTTCCTGAACGTCTGGGGTCCAGATGTCCTACAAATGGCCAGCGCACTAGCATCCCCACAAATGCTGTGGAAAATCAGCTGGACTGAACTCAAGAGGAGGTTGCAGGCTCACTACGCCCCAACACCCTCCTCCCTTTTGTGAAGAGCCAAATTTTACAAGAGGGTACAAGCTGAGGGGGAGTCCGTTGCAGACTATCTCGCAAAACTCAGAGTCCTAGCCACTGGGTGCAAATTTGACACCCAGCTCGAGTGGATGATCCGGGACAAACTTATTCTGGGCCTCAGAGATGAGAAACTGAAGAAGAGACTGATGGTGAAACACTTCTTCACTCTAGCATCAGCCATAGAAGAAGCCCTGGCTGCAGAGGAAGCCAACCCTCAACCGAGAAGAAACCAGCCCGAGAACATGTACCAGGCAACTTCTTGGGAAGCCCACAATGAGGGGAGCGAGGAAGACCAAGATGGCGACATCCACCAAGTCCGGACCACGAGGGGCCCCAAGATGGCCACCAAACCACACCAAAGCCCATGTGCCAGATGCAATGGGAGCCATCAATGGGAACATGCAAACTGCCCCTTTTTGCACTCCATCTGCAGCTACTGCTCAAAGAAGGGCCACATTTTCCATGCCTGCTGAATGGCTCCACAAAATCAACTACAATGAGGGGCTCCAGCTCATGGCCCGCGTGGTGCCCCATTCAGGAGGGGACCTAACAGATGGCTGAACGAAGCCCCCAGATGACCCTGTGATGGTTGCCAAACAATTTACGGCAACATACAACAAACTTCAAGAGATGGAGCGGAGTCTGAAGAATTCAGCACCTCGGTCAGCATCGGAGGCAAACCTTGCAAACTGCAAATCGACTCCGGATCACCAGTAACAATAATGCCATGGAAAAAGTTGAAACAACTCATGCCCTCACTTCAAAAGAAAGACCTAAGCCCTGCACAGACTGCCCTACGAGACTGCCAAGGCCACCAAATTCCGCTCCTGGGACAACTCGACATCCTCGTAGGACACAATGAAATCCACGACTATCTACCACTGGTGGTAACTGACCAAGCGTTCCCACTACTACTAGGAAGAAGCTGGATCCGCCGGCTCCAACTAACTCTACAAGAGCATCAATCCATAAACAATGCCACTGCCAGCCCCATGCCAAACGACATCATTGAAGAGTTCGCGGACGTCTTCAATGGTGAGCTTGGGAAATACAGGGGACCCCAATATCCCTTAGCCTTGACCCAGCCATCCCCCCCATAAGACTTAAGCCCCGGAGAGTACCATTAGCCCTAAAACCCAAGGTCAATGAACAATTGGATAAATTGATAGCCCAAGGCATATTGGTGCCAGTCGACCATGTGAAATGGGAGACCCCCATTGTCACCCCAATCAAACCTGATGAGTCTATTAGGGTATGTGCGGATTATAAGTGCACAATTAATAAGGCATTACAATGGCATGCATATCCGGTTCCAGTTATCCATCATCTCCTCCACTCCCTGGGGCAAGGAAAAATATTTGCAAAATTGGACCTGGCACAAGCTTACCAGCAATTGCTGGTAGATGAGGAAATGGCAGAAGCTCAAACCATAGTCACCCACAGGGGGGGGGGGGGCTTTCAAGTGCGCACACCTGCAATTTGGAATTAGCACAGCCCCTGGACTTTTCCAGTCAGTAATGGAACATTTGTTGCAGGGCATCCCTGGAGTAACCCCATATTTTGACGACATTCTAGTGGCCACAAAGAACCACCGCGACCTCAAAGCCAAATTGAGGACCACCCTTCAAAGATTCTGAGACGAGGGGCTTAAATTAAATAAACAAAAATATATACTAGGTGTCTCAGAAGTCGAATTTCTGGGGGTTAGAATAGATGCGGCTGGCATCCATCCGACAAAAAGCAAAACAGTGGCAATTCACAACGCCCCTCTGCCAGGCATTAAACAAAACTGAGTTACAAGCTTTTCTAGGACTGCTTAACTTTTATAGCATATTCCTAAGAGGGAAAGCCACCATCGTTGAACCCCTACACAAACTGTTAAACAAAGATGCCCCATGGTGCTGGGGGGAGGCGGAATGGAATGCATTCCAGTCAGTGAAAACCTTAATAACATCAGATAGCATTTTAGTACAATACAGTGAATCAACTCCAATTCAATTGACTTGCGATGCTTCGCCTTATGGCGTGGGCGCCGTCCTGAACCATGTGCTCCCCGATGGCCGCACCGCCCCCATCGCATTCTACTCAAGAACCCTATCCGCATCTGAAAGAAACTATAGCCAACTAGACAAGGAGGCTCTAGTGGCCATCGCTGGGATCAAGTGTTTCCACAACTACCTTTATGGCCAGAAATTCACAATTGTCACTGACCATAAACCCCTGCTGGGCCTCATCGCTGGAGACAAACAATCCCCCCAGATCCTCTCCCCCCACATGACCAGGTGGATTGAGTTTCTGGAGGCTTACTCTTACATATTGGAATACCGCCCAGGGGTGCAAATTGCCCATGCCGATGCTCTCAGCAGGTGCCCGGCACCGGGAAACCCAGCCGATCCGGCACCTACCCTTCCTTTACCACTCATAGAGCATATTCAGGGAAACCCAATCTTGGCCTACAGCATCACCCAAAGCACCCTAAAAGACCCCATACTGGTGACCATCCTACAATGGGTCCTAAAGGGTTGGCTAGCAAACAAGTGTGGGGAACAATTTAAACCTTATGAATACAGGCAATCCGAACAATCAACACAGAGGGGTTGCCTGTTGTGGGGGCACAGAGTCATCATACCCCCTCCACTGAGGGAACAAACCCTCACCGCCATCCATGAGGGCCACCTAGGCATGGTGCATATGAAATCACTGGCAAGGAACTATGTTTGGTGGCCCAGCCTGGACAAGGACATAGAGGACAAAGTCAAACTCTGCCTCCCTTGCCAAACATCGCATGCTGCCCCTCCGGCAGCCCCGAACTCCAAATGGGACACCACTCAGAATCCCTGGTCCTGCATCCATATTGATTTCGCAGGACCAGTCCAGAACCAAATGCTGTTCATCATTGTGGACTCCCACTCCAATTGGATGGAGGTAATGCCTATGCATTCGGCCACCACCGAAGCCACAATAGCAGCCTTGCAGCAGCTTTTCACAACCCACGGCCTTCCAGACATTGTGGTATCTGACAATGGCCCCCAATTTATCGCGGCAGAATTTAACAATTTTTTACAAAGCCTGGGCATCAGACACACCACCTCTGCACCTTACAGGCCCATGGCAAATGGACGAGCGGAACGGGCCATACGCACCATGAAGGAGGCGATTGACTGCATGCATTCAGGCAACTTACAGCAAAAAATAAACACTTTTCTCCTGGCCCAGCATTCCACCCCCTCACCCACCACCAACCGCAGCCCAGCTGAACTCCTGATGGGGCATAAAATAAAGATTCCCTTGAGCAGAGTCCACCCGGATGCCCCCCCCGCCCCCTCTTTTCCTTCCCAGGGGGTGAGAACTTTCTTAGAGGGGGAGGGGATATATGCAAGAAACTACCCAGGCCTACCCAAATGGGTACCTGGGATAATAAGCAGGGCAACCGGACCTAAATCTTATGAGATAGAACTAAATGATGGCCGCACCTGGAGAAGGCACATAGACCAACTCCATTCAAGGCTCACAAGGGGGGATGGCCCACACTGGGAGGGAGAACCCAACACCCCCAGGGATGCGGACTACCCTGAGGGAAGTGCCCATCACTTACCAGGGACCTTCCCAAGATTCACAGCCACCGAGGCCCAGTCGCGACCGCCGCCGCCCAGACCGCTGCCACTGCCGCCGAAACCGCTGGGAACAGAAGAGGTCCCCAGCACATCCTTCCATGATGGCAGCAGCGGCACAAATGAATGGAGCCTGCGCCGTTCGATGCAAACAAGGCAACACCCCACTTACCTAAAGGACTATGCCTGCGCAATACAGGCATCTCGAACACTCAATCTAAGAGGGGAGGGGTGCAATGTACTGCGCAGGCGCAGCCGGAGCTTCCACTCCAGTCCGCCTGTGCAAACTCTTGAACCAGCAGCCGATTGGCTGCTGAATGGGCGATTCCCATTGGCTGGTTCATCAGCAAATGGGAAGCGCGGAAAGTGACACCGCGGCAAAATGTAAAAGCTGCTGTTCACAGTTTCTCCTCCAGTTACGACCAGAGCAAAAGCTCATCTCGAATTTTGCTCATGGCTTTAAAATAAAGGGACCCCTCCTGGTCATCCAAACTGACCTCGCATCTAGCATATTCTTGGGCCGATTTGGACCGGGTTTTCAACTAAAACACAGGGCAATAAAGATTAGGCTAGAAACAACATCCAGATGTTTTTTTTCTGTTTTCCTTACAGGATTAACCCTGTAAAGTGGGGAAAAAAACAAAAACAAAAGGCAATTTCTTCTAACAGCCGGTCCTCAACTGCTTAGAAAATTTACTAGTGTTTCTAGTGAACCTGTTAGAACATGTTGAATTTTACCTCTCCTATACAGGCAATGCAAATTTAGCTTTCTTCAGTCACATATCACATAAATATGGGACTGTTTTTCAGTGTTAGGTTTAGAATACACATAGTCCTCGACTTACAACTGTTTGAAGTTGTGGTAGACCCCCTCTCCCCAAAAAGGTACTTTCAACCTAGATTCAATGTTCTGACAGCTGCCCACCCATTACATGATCAAAATTTCGTCACTTAACAACTTGGTTACATTTATAACTATTTGCAGCATCCCTTGTTCACATAACCAGGATTTACAATGTTGTTTTTTCCCCAGAAACCAGATTTCACTTTTGCTTTCCAGCATAACCTCCCTCCCCCACCCATTGCCGGCAATAGATTTGCTGAATAACTGTGGATTCATTTAACAATCATGATGATTCGCTTAATGACTTCCACAAAAAAAGTGGATTGATCATGTGATGTCCTACTTAACAACCAGTAGGAATACAACCATAATTCTGGGTTTGATTCCAGTTATAAGTTGAGAACTACCTCTATTATGAATATCAGAGAACAATTGTCAATAGTTAATTAAGGCAATAGCTAACTTGTGGGTTAAAAACTGGTCTTTGGAAGAAAGTGCAACAAAAGAATCAATTTTAGAATTTATATGTTTAATTCAGTCTTGGATATCTGCTAGGTGGGGTCAAAAACATTGACATAGTGGCCATGATTTCATGATCAAAGGTCTGCCTCTTTTTTTCCTGTTAACATATTGACAATGTTTTATATCTCTCCCCTTCCCCTCCAGGGCCAATGTAATGTCAAATAAATTGAAATACAGCTTTGAATAAATAATCTGAAGATTAGCAGGAAGATGGAGTCCAGAAGGAAGAAACAAGCTAGGAATAAGAGGAAGATGGGCATAAATTTCACTGGTCATAAATAAATTGTGTGGGGAAAATTTCTCTGAGAAACCACGGATAAAATTAATAGTTAAAGCTCAAAATGCAAGTATTTCCCACAATGACAAGTTCAGATAATTTCAGTCCCTATTTCAGTGCAATCTTGCTTCAGAACTGCAATACAATCTGAATCTGTTTGTGAGACATTATAATAAAACATAATATAATAAGTATATTAGCTCCACTGTTCATTCTATGACCTTGGACACGCATGCTGTGATTAATTTCCTGAAAATCTGAATGGTTGCACATTAACTCTTGTTTACTCATTTATAAATATATTTCGCTCAACTGATTCTCTGTCAGAAGGCAATAAGTTTTTTTTTTAAGTTACCTGGCTAACTGAAAACAAAGCAAAATACAGTTAACCAGATAAATGTATTCATCCTCTATGATCAGAGCATATGCAGAAAAATAAATGGCTTTTACAGATGCTGAAGACAAGATAGTGTTTAATATAGACCAGGGGTGTGAAATTGGTGGCCAGGGGGCTGGATGTGTCATTCGCAGGCCATACCCACCCCAACTCCGTGAATGGGAAAAAGTCATGAAACATCACATGAAGGCAACGTGATGCCAGGAGTTTGACACCCATGATGTAGACTATGAAACATATTCAAAAGTATCTTCCTTCCTTCCTCTTCCTATTTTGTTCTCCTTTTTTTTCCTAGCATCCCTCCACTGCAGTTTTTTTGCCATTGGATTTGTACCAACATAGCCTGCATGCTTGTGGTTATTTTTCCATCTTGGTATTTTCCATCTTATTAAGGTTCAATATGCTAGGTTTGACCCTAGATTACATTATTATTATGGTTGGTTGCATATGTTTAGCCTGGATTTGGCATTTTTATCCACCTGTTGAGTCCTTCCCAAGGACCTGAGATAGGCACATCTTGTTGTTTAATAATAAAGATTTTGTTGTTTCCAAAGCTACATTTTGCTATGGACTAATAGTGATTTTCTCAACGACAATGGTGTTCAAAGAGTGCTCTAGATGTTTTGGGATCATACCCAGGATGCCTATTACTATTGGTATGATCTTTGATTTCTTTTGATATAGTTGTTCTACTTGTGGGTTTTTATATACTGTGATTTTTTTTCCAGTTCTTTCTCTTTTATTCTGCTGTCTCTAGGTACTGCCACATCCACTATCCAGAGTTTGTTATCTTTCTTATACAATTGTTATGTCTGAGGTGTTATATGGCAGCTTCTTGTCTGTTTAAATTCTTAAATCCCAGAACACGTTAGTCTCTTCATTTTCTGATACTTTGTCGGTTTTGTTGTCTCACCAGTGCTTTCTTGGAGGCAAATGGTATTTCTTGCAGATCTCCCCATGCACCATGATTGCTTCTTTGTCATGCCTTTGTAGTCAGTCAGTCTGTGTGATCTTCTTGCAGAAGCTAACTAGCTTATCCACTGTTTCTTCACCTTGGCAAAGGTAGCATTTGCTGTCTGTTGCTGTCATTTCAGTTCTGACTTTATATGCAGTTGCTATAAAGGCTTGGTCTTGTGAAGCCAGGATTAGCCGCTCTGTCTCTTTCTTCAACTTTTTCTCTTGGCCATTGGTGGATCTTGTTCTTATCTGCTTTGTCTGCTCTTTTTTAAAATGTCCTGATCATGTAATAATTTGCCTTGCCATGTCTGTTTTCTATTCTTCATTTGATCTTCTACATTTTGAATATATTATGTGTTATAAATCAACCTTGATTTGCTGGCCTGTTTTATTACTTCAGATTCTGAATGTTGTTCTTTCCAGAATTGGTACATTCTTTTCAGATATCCTCTTTCTACTGGACTTGATCTGTAAGCACAAATCATTATTTGTTTGTTTTGTCTCTGTATATTTGGGATGGGCAAGTGACTTTTTTTCCAGTAGTCTTGCAGCCCTGATTGCTCAATCAACAGTCCTGAGTCCTGTGGTCCACATGTCACCAGATGTCCAGGACAACGGAGTGTGGAAGTACGCACTGCACCTGGCTGGACATGATGCATCATGACACAAGGTGAGGCAAGACTGGTGGAGGAGCCCAGAAAATCCAGCAACCTGAGCACTGCTACCTGATTGGTATAAAGCTAATTTGCTCCCCACAGTGCATCAAGGATAGATGTGCAAGCACAGAACAGAATAGCAAAAGCACTTAGACTTATATACCACTTCACAGAGTTTTCCAGCCCTCCCTAAGCAGTTTATAGAGTCAGCATAGTGCCCCTAACAATCTGGGTCCTCATTTTACTGACCTCAGAAGGACAGAATGCTGAGTCAACCATGAGCCAGTGAGGATCAAACTACTGAACTGCTGGCAGCTGGCAATCAGCAGAAGTAGCCTGCAGTACTGCATTCTAACCACTGCGCCACCATGAACTAGCAATCTAGGCTGTTAGGACTGCATTGTGTCTAACATGGGTAGATTTCCCTGACACTGTATGCCATACACTAAGTAAATAAATCCAGAAACAGCAATACCTAGAGCAGTTTTTGTTAACCCAGGCAATGACCCATCTGGTATAGGTTTCTGTAAATTACATTTCCTCCTATTGTTAATGGGAGAGACATTCCTTGTCTGGCTCCTTTGATGAGATTTCTTCCAGTATGGTTGGATCTCTGGCATAGCTCTCAACTATCTCAGAGCACATAAGGCCCATAATCAAGTCTAGGTAGAGCATCACTTGGGGATTATTATTATTTTCTTAGAGAAAAAAATACCCCAAGATGGGATCTGCCCTGTTGCTCATGAAAACCTGAATCTTCCTTCCATATTTAAAGTTAGCAAGCTATTGTTGGGGATGCACCATATGACTTCAACTCTCCCAGTCAACAACTTGATGACCACCTCGCTCTACCCAATGTGTTGTCTTCTAACTTCTCATATAGCCTTTTTAAGCCCATCAACTCAGGCATGCTACTGCTGCTACTTCTTTTTGCCATTGCAAGCTGAGTATAACTCTACAGATAGTCCTCAGCTTATGACCACAATTGAGCCCAAAATTTCTGTGGCTAAGCGAGACTTTCGTTAAGTGAGATTTGCCCCCATTTTTCTTGCCACAGTTGTTAAGTGAATCACTAGAGTTCTCAAGTTTGTAACATGGTTGTTCAGTGAATCCAGCTTCTCCGTGGATTTTGCTTGTCCAAAGGTCACAAAAGGAGATCATATGAGACTCCCCCCCCCCCGACACTACAACTGCCACAAATATGAGTCAGTTGCCAAGCTTCTGAGTTTTGTTCACATGACCATGAAGATACTGCAAAGTACAAAAAATGGTCATAAGTCACTATTTTTGTACTATTATAACTTTGAATGGCCACTTAATGTACTATTGCAAGCCGAGGACTGTACTGGTGTTATAAGAAAATAATACTGGTATCATTTATGTCATTGTCACTGTTAACTAGTAGTAATAGTGGAGATAGTAGCTGTAATAGTAGTATGTGCAAATATTGCCATGGGCGAATAGGTGGCAATATAAATTAAACAAACAAACAAACAAACAAATGAATGAATGAATGAATGAATGAATAAAGTAAAGCTATAGTCTCCTTAGAATTGAGTTTAACTCTTGGTGATAACATAAACAAGTTTCTATCTCTCTCTTTGTTGGCAAAAATACCAAAATGGTTTGCCTTTGCTTTCTTCCAGGGTGATTCCCAACTTGTGACTTCCTCACAGTTTCTCAATGAAGTAGTAACAAAATTTGACTCTGATCAGCCAAATTAAAGCTAGATGCATCTGTACAAGCATATTTTCCATTTTATATAGCTGCAATGTTAAGGAGTTCAGAGGGGCCATTTGGAAATGCATGTTTGACAAAAACTATCCGAACAACAGTTGCCACTATCTGCAGCAGCATAGATCCATAGAGACTTGAAAGTTGTGCTCTACTTATTGCTGTTTTGTGAAGAAGGACATGTACCTGTGAAAAGCTGAGGTCTGCAAAATCATCATCTGTAACATTTTCTTCCCTTTACCTTCCCCACTCCCAAATTTAAAATATTTAATTTGCTTCCCCAGCTGTTCAAAGTAGTAACGTGAAATCAGATGACTTTGATCCACACTCCATTAGTGGAAATTAGTTCTCACTTAAATCAATGGAATACATTAGTCACGACTCCACAGACAAGTCTCACTGACTTCAACAGAGACGTAAGCCAACCAACTGATGGAACCAATCAAATCATTACCAGAGCAGCCCAAGACCACGAAATCCACTTGTTCAGATTAAAAACAGGCTTTCCTGCCGGGCAGATGGGCTTCCTCTTGTGTGGAAGGGGTACACAGTTTCAAAGCCTGAGGTTCCTGAGGTATAAATCCAACCTGCTACTCCAAGTTCTCCTTCTTTACCATTAGGGGATGGATCTCAAGCCATAAATAGAAACAGATGGATTGTAAAGCTGAGTTAAAATGCTTTGGAATGAGTATCCATGTACCAATTTATGCACATGTTATGTGGCAGATAGCCATTTAAAAACAGCGCAGCCTCATCACACCTGGTTTGTCATGCGAAATGTTCCTCTGGAGATCTCTCGCAAGAGAGATCTTTCTCTAAGAGGGCTCTCTCTGGTGAGTCATTTGCATATTTCACTGTTGTTTTCTTCTGCTAATTAGACGATCCAAAGAATGAGCAGGGGAGAGAGAGTGGGAAGAATTTGGAAGCCAACAGACAAAGGAAGATTATAGTAAACCTTCTGTCTGTGAAATGAACAGCATTTTATGCAGATCTTCCCATTTCGCTTTATGATTAAATTGCAAAATGGACTAAAAGGCTTATCTGGTTGGAAGGAAGAAAAGACACCCTGTCCTGATTAATGTGAGTGTCTAAAGAGCTCAGTTATTAAAAGGCCTACAAAGGTATGATCAGAATTGTGCTAATAAATAGCCACACAATAGAAGTGGCTCTAATGCACTCCCTTAAACAAAAAAAAGAAATAATTTTAATACAGAGTTAAAGAGCAGTATATGCATTGCAGCACTGACTTATAATGCTATCAAAAGTGATTATGGCATTTATAATTAAAATGCAGGAGAGATCGTAAATGAAAAAGAAAATGGTCTAGCTACAGTTTCTAAAACTGTTTCACATGCTCTGAGGTAAATTTGTGCCTGAGGAAAAACAGCTTTGATAAAACTGAATGTTATATAAGCTGATTGTAAGGCAATGTAAAATATAGTATCAGACATATTTTTTACATTATACCTTCAATTATCTGACTGTTTGCATTCAGGAAACTGAAATGCAAAGGAAATCATGCTAATGATTATTTTACGCTGTACTGGAAATTGTATATTCCAGTTTCATTTAAATACCAAGCCACCCCATCTTCCAGTACACACATATTAGTCAATGAAAATGATTTATGGAAGTCTGCGTAATAAAATTCATTTTAATGCTGTTGGCTGGAACTGTACAGAATAGAATTTAATTTCAGGTGTCAGGTAGAAAATGGTGCAGATACGTTTCATCCTCTTTCCCTCCCATTTGAAGACAAACCAAATAATCAGACTTGGCTCTATAATGACAAAAAGAAGGCAATCGACACAACTGAAATGAAGATATGTAGGTATTCAGCTTTGGAATCTGATATTCACATTTGACAAATATTTACAGGGGAAAAACAATTCCTGGTACTTTTTAGAAATGGAGACTTAACTAAGGCTCCAACCCTCTCCTCCTCCATCCACAAGCCAAAATCTTAATGCAGGGTATGAAAATAACATATAGACACAGAAAAACTGAAAGTGGGGAGAAAGAAAAGGAACTTGGAAATGTCAAAATGGATGATTGAATACGGAACTGAAGATTGAAACTGTAAAATGTGACTTTTTTAAAAAAATAAATAAATCTTTATTTATCAGCTTCTAGCATCTTCAGAGGTAACTCATGAGAAGCAAGAACTGATTGTAAAAGGGTCTCAGCATAATGATACCCATGAATGGCTTCTGGCAGGATTCAAAATTTTCATTATTGCACCTCAGAAGTTACAGAGAATGTGGCAACCATGATGTAACAAGAATGGTGTGACTGAATCAGGACAAGGCTACTTATATGGGCTTCTCTCCTTTCCATACAAATAATACAGACACACTATTAACATCTCAGCTGGGATATCCAGAACCCTATCCAGAACAGAAATCTCAGTGGGTCAATGTTCTAAACTTGGTGTGTTTATGGGCAGTTAAATGAATGCAGAGAGAAGATAAATATTCATTTTGTGACATAAAAACCCAAACAAGAAGTCTTGAGTCTATTGCCCCCTCCCCAGCTTGCATTGAAAACTCTAGTCCATGCTGTTACTGAAAACAATACACATGGATAAATTAACACATTGAACAACAGCCCAAATGGGAAGGCTTTATTTCATAATGCCATAAATGTTTGAGGCAACATCTCCCCCCATTCCCCAACAATAAGCTAAGTTAAAGTAATTTATCTCTAGTCTAAAAATATTATATATTTTGTTTAATCATTGCTTAGCTATGATGACTTTATTCTGATGACCCAAAGCATGCAGGGTGTCATTGAACTTTCACAGGTAAAAATTATGATGAATGAATGAAATACAGCACATCAGTAGCACATTTGCATGGTTTATAATGTAGCCAAGGACTGCACCAAAAGCAGTTGCACCTTCTTTTTCTATTAACTCCATTTTGCCACAGCAATAAGCATTTATTTTTATATCTTCTCCTTGGTGTACTTAAAGAGAGAGTGAGGTGTGTGTGTGAGTGGAGGGGGGTCTCATTAGCTTTCCTGAAATCATTACTACTTCAGATAAAGATACTTGCCTTAAGTTTAATTTTTGCACAAAGTTTGAAACTGCTCAGTCAACAGTTCTTGTTATTTTAGAAATCAATTTAAGTCCAGTGAAGAAGTTATGAAGTGCATCACTCAAACTGAAACCTTGACCTTTTCTTATTATTATAATAGAACAAGAAAATTGAGCCAGAAATGTAATGATTTTCTTTGAAACGATGAGCTTTAAATGAAGGGATAGAGCATAAGTTGACTTTGTCTAAAGCTCTGTTCCTGTATTTCCCTTAATGGCATAGGTCAGAGTGCTGCTGTTTCTTAATAATAATCTAAATATAATCCCCCAAAACCAGTCATAAGAACAGGCGGTCAAGAGGAGGTCTTTCACACCACATATGACTATTTTATGGAATGCATTGGTCCAGAATGTGGTGTTGGTGATTAGCTCTGATGGTCTCAGAACAGCATCTGTTCAAATTTATTGAGGACAGAGTGAGAACACCTTTGGATTGTTTTGGAGATAAAATTCTCTGAACATTACTTTGCTATGAAGTTTGCTGGGAGGAAATGACTACAAGCTGGTATTTGGTTTCTAAGACAAAGGAAACTAAAATTAGATACAAAACTCCTTTTTGTGTTGGTCATTTTGTGTATTTTGCTTGGTGGGACTCTCGCACACGGCACTACATTAGCTAAACAATTCAGTGAACTGTGGCTTTGAGCAACTGCTCAGGATAAAACATTCATAGTAAACTACTTGTCAATATGTTGTTTTCTGTTTAGCCTGTATATTCTGCCATACCTTCATATTTTGTGCTGAAGCTTAGATAATAGAATTATCATTTAGTTTAGTATAATATTCAAAGCTTGTTAAATCACAAAAATAGGATGTGTAAAGAACGTGCTTGCTATTTAGCTATGCCATAGAGTCAATATAAACTGGAAATATCTGATGGAGTTGGGAATTTCTATATGACGGATATCCATTATTAGACTAATTTTAATGACCTTATAGTCTCTATTCAGGGTATAGTCAGGGCAACTGGATAGAGCTGAGCATTTAGTGGCCTTTCCTGATGAGTTTGCAGCAGATATTTTTTTCAGGCACATGAAGAAGTCTTGAGGGCATCTATGACAACAGCAAAAATGGGAATGTGTGGAATGTGGGCAGTGTTTCAACTGATGGAGTTTCTACTTTGGATCATTTTCTTTGCTTTTGTGATATGTGGTTGTGATAACCATATATATTCAGCCATTTCCCCATCCTCTCTTTATTCTAACTTGCAAATGATGCAAACCTTTTTCACAACATTTCAAATGTTATCATTATATTTTGGTCTCCCATTCTGCCTTGTTCCTAAATAGTGATATAATAAATGCAATTTCACTGCTTCCATATTTTTCTGCCTATCTCTTCCTCATGTAGTTAGTTTATTAACAGAATTGAATTAACCAATTTCTACAGTCTATACTCAAGTATCACCTTGGTGTAAATTGTAATGAAACTATTTGATTAAAACTTCAATCTATGCTAACAAAATAACTTTCATTATTTGAATTCAACTCTCCCTATTGTAAGAATATTATACTACTTTCTTATGGTGCCTCTCATATTTACAGCAACAGTATTTTTTATATCAGTATGTTAAGGCATACATTTCACTCAAAACACAGAGCAACATAGACACATTTGGAAAGCACCACTGAGAATCTTATTGTTTGCTCTCTTTAGACTCAGAAAATGTTCCACAGATGGACTGCATCACATTTTGCTAACAATACGAGAGCTAACTCCATGCTCATGGGCATCTTTGTTTTCCTACTTTGATCTCTAAGTGTTAGAGAGGAATTTCCCAACCCTGCAGTGAATAGTCTGCTTTTCTTCTGTCTTCTGAGAGCTTTCATTATAGCACTGAAATTCCGTGATAGCCACAGTCAGAGATCATCAGCACTGAATATCAAATTATGGAAACAGTTCTGTCCCAGTGTTGTTGAGGTTGCTGCTGAACGTTTTGGCTTGGATCCAAACCCAACCACCAGCAGCTGTTGCATCTTAAGCTTCGGTGCATTAACCAAGGCAATGTTAACATCAAAACCCAAATTTGAAATATACACGGCTGGCAATACTTTAAGTCAGCATATTACTGGCAGTGGGTGGCTGCAAGAACAGATGATGCAAGGGAAGTTGGTATCTCACAAAGCACCTGGAGCAACAATCCACCATATGTACCACAAGTGCCCTATTGGACAGGTTCTTGGAATTAAGTCTGGAAAATGTGGTTTTGGATTCCAAGCTATTATTCACTTCATTAAAGGTCCCTGTGCAAAATGATGATAGTTTTACCATCAGTTCTCCATATGCAAAAAAAAAATGTAATTATGACCTAACTCACTGGATTATATCGTGAAAATGACTAAGACTCCAAAAGGTAATTAGAAATATTGACATTCTTAATCAATCATAATTTGCCATTTTAAGGAATTCTCAGAAGGGGAAGAGGATACAATCAATCATATAATTAGGAATATTGTGATGCAGTTACTACTTGTGATACTTTTCCAAATAAAATTCAGGAATTTCTTTGCATTTTGGATATATCTGAATTGTTGGTTTTGCAATTAATTTACTTTAGACACAGCAATAGCTAATTCAATATCAATCCTTTGTAATTATTATTCTATATATATACTGTATACCAATCTGTACCAATCTTTTTGCAAATGCATAATGGCTGTAGTTCATAAATAAATTTTACAGATAGTATTTATGTTAACATAATCTTTAATGCTGTTTTTAATATAGGATGATTAATTTACTTTATACAAATTTTAGCATCTATTATCATGCTGTTTAAAGATTTGTTATTTAAAGCTGAGAAAATGGCCTTACATTTGGATAAGAAGTCACTGAGAATGAAAATAGAGGACCAAATGCAAGAATTTGAGGCTCTTAAATAGAAAACTGAGTCAACAAGTAATATAGAAAATGTTGATTAATAGTCTGAATCACAACCTTGGCTTAGGCGGTTGGAAGTTCAACTATGTGAGGCAATGTCCATTTGAGAAAGAAACTTTGTAGGATCAAAGATTTCTCAGCAATGTATCAGGAACTAATAACAATTGTAGTTCATTGTAATAGGAGATATCCACATGTTAACACACTGGCACTCTATTCATATATGTCAAGTGTTTCAATCAAGCAAAATCTTAGCTTTACTGCTCAGCTGTCCCAGTGTGAACCTGCATCTACTGACTCTTAGAATTCTCATGGTGTGATATTTTGTATTACTTCTGAATCTCCCTTGTGTAATCCTTTTTGGTTTGAAAGATTGGAGCAGTTTTTGTTTCCTTGGCTTCTCAGCCTTTCAATTTCTTTACAGTATTGGAAAATAGCTTTCCATTATTGCTGACCTTAGGCCATAAAGAGGACACCCGTTGAACTTCATGCTATTTATTTCTACTATTCCTTTGAACCACAAAGGAAAACAAAATTATGAAGTGTGCCATGGAAAGATACCAAGACTCAGAAGCTTTTATCATTTTCCATTGCGATGGTGATGATTGTATAAAGCATGGATTAGCTTACTATTGCCAACATGGATGATAAATCCCCATTGTTGTCTCACCTACACACCTATTATTTTATTTTCTATTTAAACCTGTTGGTGTTGTGTCGATTAAATTGCCATGCCATTTTTTTAAAAAAAATCTCAGCTGATTCTCAACTTAAGCAAAAGGCATTGTAAAACATATTCTTCAACTGTTGCCATCTAGGAAGTCTTCCAAATCTTATAATAACTTCTGCAATCTGATAACCCTCCTGAAACATAGAGTACCTCTATAGAGAGACTCTGTGGCATCCATATGGAATTGGCATCAAAGGAGAATCTGTCCATTTTAATAGAAGTGCAATAATTCCTAAGGGAATCAGTTACAAAATAGCACTATTATGACTTTAAAAATAGTACACTCATGTAGAATGCTTATGCTGATTTACATCATAACCTCACTCAAAAATCACCCTTAGGGGAGAAAAAACACCTAAGAATATGGCACAACATACAAACAGCTAAAAAGACAGCATTTCCCCAGCACACCATTAGAAGATGAAATTTCAGAGCCAATCAACTTATCTGGCTGGAAAATGAAACAGAATGAAACCTGGCTAGTACAGTCCTCCAGGAATACCAGAATTGTAGACTGGGGATACATATATACATTCTACAACATTAGAATAAAGCAGTGCTGAATCACTTCTCTTTTTGCCATCTTTTTTGGTATCACTGGGACTTGTTCCCATAGGAATTTGCTTAGAAAGCCTATCTTGTATATATCAAGTGCAGGAAATCGGGAGTCCGGGCAATGCAATTGGATATATTAGTTTCTTGTATCCTAAAGGTCTCTACAAGAATCTGAATTACTAATGGTCAAAACAAATTGGCAATAGATAAGAATCAACGGAATTCAAGGTGGACTGGACTTAGATCTCTCATAGGTGCAAAAGGACTCAAGGCTGATGACACATTTGACCCCTTCCTCAGATTCCACCTGTTCATCTCTACAGTATATCTTCCAAGAATTAAAAGACGGTAACCTCCCACTACAATCCAGTTGACCCTCAGTCACCTGAGGGTCACTTTGTTATTTGTTCTAGTAACTGTTCGAGCAACTTGCTTCCAAAACAAACTGCAGTCAAAGCTAACCATAGATGGATGAGGATCTGACTTTTATGTAGATGTCCCTTGTTTTTCTTTCCTGAAATTATAAAAAAGATGGGAGAGGAATTAAGTAGTATTGGAATCCTAAACATAGGTAGATAAAAGTCTTAATGCTTTTAAGGGAATGAATAGGATCAGACTGGTAGCTCTGACAGTGGAATCCCCTTTATCAGCTACAATGTTTATTTAATAATAATAATAAATAAATAATAATAATAGCACTCAGATTTATATACCACTTTATAGTGCTTTCCAGCCCTCTCTAAGCAGGTTACAGAGTCAGCCTCTTGCCCCCAACAATCTGGGTCATCATTTTACCCACCTCAGAAGGATGGAAGGCTGAGTCAACCTTGAGCCTCATGGATTTGAACAGGCAGAGAGCAGAAGTACTGCAGTACTGCACTCTAACCACTGTGCCACCAAGGCTAACAATAATTTCACTTCTACTCTTCTAAAGAGTACTTGAAGTGCTTTGCTATTAAGCCATTGAGAGAATAAAATTCTTTTTCAGAAGAATTTGGAAAGCAAAATAGATAATATAAATAGATAAACATAAACTCAAGCATCAGCCTTAAGCATGGACATTTGGTAGAACAGGTTTTATTTTTAATTAACTTTAAAAAAGGGGGGGTTGGTTTATTTCCTAAGCCTTTTGGCTGCTTGTATACCTGAATTTTGAAGCACCTCTTACTTAAGAGCCAAAAGCCAATTGGGTATTGTCCCTTTTTCCGGTGATAATATGTGACCTGCCAGAGGGAAAGAAGAACATCACACTGGAACTTCATTCATGGTAAAAATAAATTTTTCTGTTCTACATATATAATGTATACATGGCTATAGCTACATGAGTGTTTATATTGTATATACACACATTCATGCTCACATAAACTCTTGTCGTGTATAATTAAATTTTCTAGTAAATCCAATTATTCTTTCAGTTTAAATTATTTAAAAGACAAATTTGTTGAGTGTGATAAGGTAGATTACTGAAAGAGTTATTCACTAATCAGATATCTTTAACCTTCAGTTACAGAAGGTGCATATACTGTATAACCTGAAAAAAAAACCATATCTTATAATGCCCCACAGCTAAACATGACATTTCTCTAAATCTTATGTATGACGATGAACATTTTTAATATACCTAAGAGGATTTAACTTCTAGTTTTCTTTCATTTTGTTGCCTTCTCAAATCTATCTCTTCATTGTTTCCTGCTGTTTTAAAATATACCTTACTTTAATAATGTTTACTTTAATAATGTGTAATAAGGTTTTCCTCACATCTTCTAATTATTCACATGCACTGGCTTGTCTCACCAAACTTGGCATTTTGTGTTAGTTTACTGCTTTTGTTAAATGCTAAGAAGAACAAAAGCAACCTAAAAGAAAAAGGAATCAAATGTAGCTTTATAAAGTGTCTTAAACAAATAGCCTATCATGCTGAAATTGTCTTTAAAAGAGTTAGAGAACGTAAACATATCTGTAGGGAATAGTTAATACAAGTCAGGAAACATATAACATACTTTATGACGATGCTTATCGAAATAATATTCTACTCAATAAATTCAAAGAGATCTCCCCCAATAATATATTATTTCAAAATATATTAAGAAAAACATCACCCGTATCAAAAGAGGAGTCATACAGTTTCTTTCAGGACACATAAATAACAGTATCTGAAGTAGATGAGAGTGGAAACTAAGAGCTATAAATCAGAAAACAATTATATTTGACCCTAGCAACTGCCATTTTGTGAGTTGTTACAGACAATTGAGAAATTTCATTGTCCTTTGGGAGAATCAATACCTATAAGTGACACCATGAGAGATACAATGACAACAAAATTGCCAGAATATAATTTGCTTCCCTGTTTCCCTACCTATACATATGGGGAAAACTTGGGTATTTCCCACACCAGTTCTGGTCAGTAATTTTATGGAATGAAATAGGTTGTTAAAACAATATTCTTTTAGGGAAAAACATAATATATTTTGGGCAGGGTTGGGTTTTACATTTTTCTTTTACCAATATTTCAGTATTCAGATCTTATCCTATACTCATACATATAAATGTCCCTCTACGTTTCTTGCTGCTATACAATCTAGGAAAATTGATTTCTCATCTTAATGAATGCTTGTGAAGCACATTCAGCAATTGAAAAGGGTTAAATAAGAACTGGTTATATGATTATGGAAAGTAGTCAGAATGAGTGAAGAGGCAGGAAAAGGTCAGAAGAGGAACTGTTAGATCAGTGGCTCCCAACCTATTAAGCATCAGGGACCAGTTCTGTGGAGAGAGGCTTTTCTGCAGACTGGAGGGGGAGTGGTTTCAGGTGCTGCCTGCATCCCACAGATGGGGTTTTGTTTGTTTGCATGGCCCAGTTTCCGGCATGCCACAGCCCAGTGCTGGTCCACAGAACAGGGGTTGGGGACCCCTGTATTATACTGAGAGAAGTGACATTGTCCAAACTTCCAAAGATCTTCCCCATCTAATATTTAGCTATGGATGCAAAGGTAAATCTGTGCATTATTAAGAACTGACTGGGAAATCTAGGATGAGTTAGTATCTTACACCAATCCTATCATCATCATCAGCCATTCAACTGTGTCTGACCCTCAGCCATTCTATGCCCCGTGAAGAAACAACTCTCCACAGCCAACTCACTGCTTGCCAATTTACCATGGTCAACTCACTATGGCCCCTCACCATGGCCAATTTGCCATGAGAAAACTTGCCACAGGACAATTCAACAATTTTATTTAATTATTGAAAATAATTTAATTTTTTAAAAAATTGTCATTCACATTTCATTTTGTCCCTCCTTTGCATCATTTCTTTAATGATTCTATTTTGCCATTTCTTCAATATTATGTAACTTTTGTTCTGCAGCAAGTTTGCCATGGTGAATTGTCCTGTGGTAAGTTGGCTGTGGTGAATTGGCTGCGGCAAATTGTCTGTGACAAGTTGGCCTCTGTCTCGCACTGCCTCTTTAAGATCCACCATAATCGTCCTGGTGTCACCCTATAGTATAGTATCCAATAGGAGTGGCCCCTTCTCCTTTTTCTGCTGATCACTCCCAGCATGACTGATTTTTCAAGTGAGTAACTCTCATGATTTGATCAAAGTATGACAGCATCTGGTTGATGATCTTGGCTTCAAGCTATATTTTTAGTGAAGTTCAGTCTAAGACTTCTTTGTTATTTTTGCAGTCCACGGGATGCATAATATTTGCTTCCAGCACCATAGTTCAAAGGCTCCATCCACCTTTCTCCTACCTGCCTTTCTCAGAGTCCAAATTTCATAGCCATAAGTGGGAAAAATGGGAAAAATTCTACCAATTCTTACTTTTGGGTATTTAGTAGCATACTACAAAAAAAATATATCTGAAGATAAAAATGGATGTAGTCATCACAACCTCTTCATGAAAGTTTTATCAAAGTTCACCCATTTTTTTAAAGGTTTGCTGACTTTAGAAGTAATGAGGCCCCATTATCAATGACATTCAGAACACCTATTGATACTTCTTATAGGTTAAAATTTAATACAAGGGTTTAGCTGAGTGCTGTGCTTAGTACAACTAATAGGGAGGGAATTCCTAGCTGATCCAGGAAACCGTATTTCCTTCCTTGAAAAAGGAAAATTCAGTTAGCTGGATCTTGAATATGTGTGTATAAAAAATGTGTTGCTAAGAATAATCCCTCTGATTTCTGGGTTTAAAAAGATTGAAATAGAAGCAGCAAATCTCTGGGAAGCAAACTTTCACTCATCTACATATCTCTGAAGGGTCAATGACAATTCACCATGGACAACTTGCCATAGCCAATTCACTATGGGATAACTCGCCACAGTCAATTTGCTGCAGGACAACTCACTGCGGGATAAAAGTTACACGAATATCAAAGAAATGTTGAAAGAAAGGATGCAGAAGGAAGGATAGAATGAAATATGAACTGCAAAAATAAAAATAATTAAAAATATATTTATTTTAAATATTTAAATAGAATTGTTAAATTGTCTGGCAGCAAGTTGTCCCATGGCAAGTTGGCTGTGGTGAATTTGGAGTGGTGAGTTATCCTGCAATGAATTGGCCATGATGAGTTGGCCACAGGGAGTTGGCTGTGGAAAGTTGTCCCATTCCAGTCCCTGAAAGCTAAACTGTCAGGGTTCCACACAACATCAGCAATGCAATCAAAACTCCAATGAACCGGGAATCAAAATAAAGTAATAAATCCCCAGCATAGAATATTCCTTTTCGGCTTGACATAAACATTGTTTGAATTGACTGAAACATAGCCATTCCCTCTCAAGGAAGGAAGACCTATGAATTCAAATAACCCCTAAGTCTATCACTAATTTCATTAGGCTAACACAACTGTGATTTTCCAGCTCATTTGTAACCTACAGGCGTCTTCTAAATACATCAATGGGATAATAGAAAGAAACATCAATTCTGCAACTCTCAGACAGTAAGCTAATAACAGTTCCTTGATCAGAGGCCTCATTCAACTGTCGAAGCCACAAAAAATCAAAGTCTTTCCTTGAAGAATCAGGCCAATTTTATGTAATCTGCAAAGGTGGGAAAATGACTTTGGCAAAATGTCCTTCTCTCCCATTCTGATATCTATCTCCCCCACTGCATGATTTTAACTACCCACATGGCTAACCTTCTGTTATAGCAATTTAATTTTACAAAGGCAGGCAATATACTGTATGTAGTATGAGGTTAAATTGTTTGGACTTAGTGGCTGGGGGAAGTTCTGTGACTTGATGACCCTAGATCTTCATTTCTCCATCAGTCCTACATTTCACTATAGTATTCCTCCACCTGCATTTTAACACAATTCATTATGAGTAGGAATCCATTTCTATTCAGATGACCAAAGCAATTATATGCTACTCTGAAGTGTCATGTATGTCTTTAAGTATCTTCACTGATGGACTGTGGCAGCAAAATGTTCATTAAAAACTTGTGAGAGGGTATTACAGGATAAAACACAAGTTGGATTCATGCAACACCATCTTTTGGCACTGTGGGGAAGGTTGTTGTTTGATTATACTGGCGAATGCTTTAGATTTTCTTGTGTCCTTTTCTCACCAGTAGGGAAAAAACAGATGTGTAAGAGTATTTGTGCAAATTAGAGAACTGCAGGGCATATTTCTACTCCAGTCGATTTACTTTATACTCAATTTTAAATAAACTAGTCAGACATTAATGTGCTGGTTTGTTTGTTCTACCTGCTTTTTAAAATGTAAAGGCTGATTATCTTGGCATTTCCATTTGCTTTTATAACAACCCAAGCCCCATTCCTCCCCAGTCACTGTAATGCGAGGTTCTGGCAATGGTTATTAGTGTGCAGAATTTCCTGGAATGACCAACATACGGTGTTGCTCCTAGGGCACGAGGCATTTCTTTTAATGGAAAAAAAATGAGCTTTAGTTCCTCTGATATGTTTTTAGAAATAACTTGGTTATCATTAAACCATGAAGAAAAAAATATCCACATATGTCTGCTGGGGAGGGGGGGAGACTCTGATTGAAACTATGCTATCCTTACTCTCTTTTCCAAGCCTCTGAAGAAGTACAGATAGTCCTCAACTTATGAGCCCCACATTAAACAAACAGATGTGAAGTTAGTTTTTGCCCCATTTTATGAACTTTCTTGCCACAGGTTTGTTGTGGCCCACCAGCTGCCAGACTCGGACAATGAGGAGGTTGGGGAAGAACTTGGGCCAGTTCTAGAGCCTGGGGAAGGCTCTGATGGATGCTCAGCATCGGACACAGAGACAGAGACAGAGCTGTCCGGCATTTCCCAGTTAGAGAGGCAGCTGCCTTTGGAGTCAGAGATGAGTGAGGAGGAGGAACAACAACTGGGACTGTTACAGATGCATGTATGCGCAGAGCAGATAGGAGAGGTGAACAACAGACGACAATGAGCTGGCTCAGGAAGCAAAACAAATGTGGATGCTGACTGGCTCCTCTCTGGCTAGGGAATAAATAGGAGGAAAGGAGAGTGGTTTGGTTGTTGCAGACGTTTCTGTAAATTTTCTCCCTATGTGTTTCATGCGATAAAGACTGCCTTGCCAGAACTGAGGTTTCTCTATTCCTCTGTTTGGACTGACCTAATCTGCAGCCTCCCGGCTGGGAGCTCACAACCTTGCATTTATCATAACAAACTGAGAAGGACTATTGCTTCAGTTAACTCCCTGAAGGACTCTTGCCAGGGCTTTCTGTTGGTGAATGCAGTTAATTCCCAATGTGTAAATAAAGAGGGGTTTTTTCTTTGTGGGGAGTCTGTTTCTTGCTTCTGAGAAGGCTGGGTCAGAACATTGTTAGAACAATTCATTGTTAAATGAACCACTGCAAGTTGATCAGTTAGTAGCACAATTGTTAAATGAATTTGGCTTCCCCATTGGCTTTGTTTGTCAGAAGGTCACAAAAAATGATCATGTGGCTCCAGGATACTGCAAGTGTCATAAATGTGAGTCAGCTGCCAAGAGTCTGAATGTTGGTCACGTGACCATAGGGATGTTACAATGGTCATTAAGTGTGAAAAACAGTCATATGTCACTTTTTTTAGTTTGCTGGAACTTCAAATGGTCATTAAATGAATTGTGGTAAGTTGTGGTCTATCTAGATTGTCTGAAGACAAGCTACCCAGATGGCTCTATTCCTGTTCCAGAAGTCTAATCGGAAATGGTATGTGATGCCCATTGCTGTTGTGTTTTTATTTTCATATGGCTCATGTTTTATAGGTTTTCTATTGGAAAAACAGAAATAGTTTGATAGCAATGGCACAGTAATATTTTAATAATTAAATTGCTTCCTTTGCATTTTCTCATCAAGAGATGTAAAATAAGTCTGAGTGGATGTCATACTTAGGGAAAGAAATCTTGACTGTTTCTAGAATTGTATGATGCTCAAAATGAAGCCCAAAGGGAGATACTTAGTCTGTCTCTTAACTACTTAAGCATGGAAGGCCATACGTTGGACATTGGCAGGCTCACCCTAACATTTTATGTTGAGCCCCGAGATAGGAAAGGATCACTGAATGGCATTTCCAATTTTATTTAGCTGAATCAATCAATCAGAATAGAGCTGGAAGGGACCTTGGAGGTCTTCTAGTCCAACCCCCTGCTGAAGCAGGAGACCCTATACCATATCAAATAGCTGGTTGTCCAGTCTTTTCTTAAAATAACTCCAGTGATGAAGCCCCTATGATGTCTGAAAGCAAGCTGTCCCACTGGTTAATTGTCCTCACTGTTAGGAAGCTTCTCCTTAATGCTAAGTTGCTTCTCTCTCTTTGAATGTTTTTACCATCATTTGCGTTATATGTGGAGAGTATCCATGGACAAAAGACCTGGGAATATAACTTTCCCACAATATTTTTCTTCTCTGAGAGAGTATAATGAGGACTGAGATAGTAGAACTGGAACTAGCATGCTTGGTCTCCTATACATTGTGGTCATGATCCCATGTTGTACTAATTGTACATTATCTACCCGTACAATTCTCCCGGTACAAAAATGGCTGTTGTTACAATCTGTAGTGGCATCAAGGAGTGACATATGTACCTCTGAAGAGTGAAACAGAGTTTCATCTTTCTGGACTTTTTTAGTTTACTTTCTGTTCTTTCACTTCCTTATGATCTCCAAACATCCATATATGTCTTGGTAGCACAGTGGCTAAAATGCAGTATTGCAGGCAAACTGTGCCCACAGCCTGGAGTTCAATCTGATGGGAAGACTCAGTCTTCCATCCTTCCAAGGTCATTAAAATGAGGGCCCAGGTTGTTGTGGGCAATATGACAACTCTATAAACTGCTTACAGCAGGCTGTAAAGCACTATAAAGTGGTATATAAGTCTAAATGCTATTGTTATTGCTATGTACAAGATATTTATTAAGGTTGCAGATTAATTTTTGTATGACATCACTTTCCCACTACCTAAAGTAAAAAAAGAATAGCAGGTGTTGAAAGCAATAGATCCAAGGCAGGGCAATTACTGCAGGACTGAACTTGCCTTAGGAATGTTGGCTCAGAAATGGCTATTTGCAAAACAAATTCTAATTTAAATCTTAGTGGGAAACCGAGAATTAAAAATGGGTATCACTGCCGTGCCATTTCTAGCAGAATCAGACAGTGGCAACATTTAAAAATCACTTGCTTTAAGAATATAAAGCATTTATATGTGCCAAAGGCAAAAAAATATCTGTATTCCAATCTTCAAGGGTGCAGTCCAATGTACAAAATGGAAGTTCTCCCAGCCAAAGTTCATCAAGATTTCAGCGCTTATACTTTCCAGCAAATTGCTCTAGTATCCTAAATTGCTTCTAAGAGAGGTTAAATAGATTAAAATAAATTTGGCATTCTCCATTGTAGATATAATATGCATATACCTCATAGTACAGTCCCCACCCCCACCCCAAAGGCTAACTTTGTTATCCTTTCATGTCTGCTATTAAAACCTCATTTTGTTTCCCACCTCTGTTCCCATCTGGACAAGGTTAGAGTTAAGGATGCCAGGGAGTGGGAGGAAAGCTTTCGAGAATCCCATCAACCAGATCCTCCGCCATGATGTGAGCTTTCCAACCCAAAAACATACTTTTGGACATTTCTGCTCTCTGAAGAGATTAATATATTACTTTATGAAGCACCTAATCATTTTTCTTCTTTAATTAAAAGATCAATTGAAACGATTATTTTTAGAACAATCAGAAATCATGGAACTACCACAGAAGATTGTGGAAATTAAATAACTTGGTGAGAAACACAATCTCTGTAAATAAAGTTCCAAATGAAAGGAAAATATGTAGTTCAGCGTTGAATTATTGGGGGTTGAATCATCCATGCTGGTAATTGTTTATGGTAGCTTGCCCTGCCTGCTTGGATGGGATTTCTTGATGGCTTCATAATTAGGCTATTATTTTTTCCCTAATCATTTATCTTATGTTTCCTGCTGGTATTGGTATTGGTTGCTAGGGAGAATGTGCACTAAAGCCTTTGTCCTTTGATTATTCTCTTTAAATGGTATGTAGATAGAGTTCATTTCAATATGTCTATTCATGGCTGATTTATTAGAATGCTAAAGTTTCAGGAATTCTCTAGCTGTTTTGGATTTGGCTTCATCTAAAATGTCAACAATTTCCCAGTTGAAATGGTAGCTGAATTTATCTCCTGTGTGTGTTGAAAGATAAAAAAAATCATCCTCTTCTGACTATTAGCTAATATTCATGGATGCATCTGCCAATCTTCTTCTTGTCCTGCCCTGTGGCTATTATATTGTATGTTGTAGATGACTCCTGTTTTAATTTTTCAGTTATGTGGTCTTTAGGTTTGCTTGATATTAAATAGACTTAATGAATTAATAAACATACTATGCATTACACAGGCAACTAATAAAGGCACCTGGCCAGAAAGTAGAAGGCCCTCAGTTCAAGTCCTGCCTTAGCCATGAAAACTGGTTGGATGACTTTAGCCAAGTTACTGTCTCTCAGCCCAACCCACCTCACAACCCTAACCCTAACCCCTCGACATGAGTGACATCGAGTTGGCCATACCCACCCAGTCACATGACCACCAAGCCACACCCACAGAACCGGTAGTAAAAAAATATTGAATTTCACCACTGGTTGATCCCCTGCAACAACTGGTAATGAAGGCAGGCTACTTCTAACCAGCAGCTAACACAGAGCTTTCAAAATTAATAGTGATAGATATAACTGTCCCCCATGAACATGCCTGTTTTAAAGCCAGTTGCTTTAAACCACCACTTCTTGTATTCATGAATTCCATCAATTAATATTCACTATGTAAAAAAATTGATTTCATTTTTTTTGTGTCTGTTTTAAATGTCCTTATACTAAACTTCATTGGCTGGCCTTCTAGAGTTTCTAGACAAGAGAAAAACATCTTGCCATTCATTACTTCTACACCATCCATGTTGCTACATACCCGTGATGGTGAACCTATGGCACGGGTGCCATAGGTAGTATGCAGAGCCATCTTGCTGGGCACACAAGCTGCCAGCCAACTTACCTCCAGCTGAGCATGCACATGTGATTGCGCATGCACGCATGTGTGATTGCAGAGATCCAGCTGGTCTTCGGGCCTCTGCTGTGCATGCGTGCAATTGCATCAGGAAATCTAGCTGGCCTTCAGAGCTCTCCTGCACATGCACACAATTGCTCATGTGTGTATAAGTGCCTATGCGCAGCATGCATGCATTACATGTGCAAAAGCTGTATGCATGCGCAGATGGTGTGGTTGCACATGCAGCGCATATAGAGGAGCCATACGCAAGTGCAGATGGCACGTGCAAAGTGTGTACTTTTTGGCACTCAGTAAGTAAAAGGTTTGCCATTATTGCTAGATACTTCAGGCAAGTGTGCGTATATAGTACAGACTTTCTTTTTTTTAAGTATCATTTTAAAAAAAAAATCTAATTTCACTTATTATAATTAACTCCAAAAAATGATTTAAAATATTACAGAAAATCCTGAGGCTCACATCTCTTTATCTATAAGTCTTATTAGGAACTTAGCTGGATCAATACATGCTCTATATCAAGGGTCCCCAACCTTTTTGATGCTGTGGACTGGTGGCTGCTTCAGGGTGGTGGTGTGTTCAATGGTGAGGGAATGGTTTTGCATATACAACCTAAATCCTGTGCATGCAGAAATGAAGCTTTGCGCACTTGCGTGCTGCTTCAGTGGCCCAGTTCCCAATGAGCCATGGCCCAGAGCAGCACCCAGCCCAGGGATTGGGGAGCCCTGCTCTATATAATCCATCTTTAGACCATCTTCAGCAATGGCCCTACAGATGGCTCTGAGAAATCACAGGGAGTAACAGCAAGACCTATTTTCTAGTTTAACTTACCCAAATTATATGCGCTCCAAATGTTCTAGGCCTGTGGACCAACAAAATAATTCCCCAGTCAGCATGGACCTTGGTGACCAGTTTGAAACAAAAATATTTCCCATCCTTTCTGATACAGAAAGAATTTCAAGCATAGGAAAGCCCTTAGTTTCTCTGCTTGTGAGACGTCATAATAACTCAAACCAAAGTTTGCCTCTCAGCAAGATAAACTAGGCCAGTGATTCAAAAGTGCCTTAAAATGAGAAAATTAGCTTTGGAATCATAAATGACCTTCTACTGTGCTACCCCTTTTGCATTCGCATTGTTATTGTTTGGGGGATTGTCGGCATGAGTCTTTTTTTCTGCTCCAGGCTCTGTATTTTCTGTACTCTGGAGAGCCAAAATAAAATGCAAACTCAGAGCCAGTTTGGACCTTAAAGATCAAGGTCAAGAACAATAACAAGTTAGATTAAATTCCTAATACACATTCGCTGTTGTCATTTCAGCACATTTTTGATGAGGCTGTGAAACTCTCTCCTATGAATGTCATTTCTGCTTGTTATCTAGCGGCTCGGCTGCCTCTATTTTGCAGCACATCAGATTCAGAGGTTAAGGCAATCCAAAATGAAACCATCTTCATTTTAAAGAAAAGGCATTATTGTTCTTGCCTCACCTGATAGTTTCCAGGGATTGAAAGGAGATACCCAGATGAATCAAAATTAATTTCATTAGATAAAATCTTTGTTATCAACCTGTTTTTCTTTTTTTCAATTGTAATGCTTCTACTAATATGAGGAGTCTGGTGAGTATCTAAAAATGCTGGAGATCTTTTCAGGTTTTAAGAAATTAGTAGGATTCTACTAATTATTAATTTGCTCTAAACAGCACATTTTCCTCTCCTCCTTCTCCTCCTATCAAAAACAAAAAGCTACTGCCATGTTCCCATTTTCAGGGATATTATATTCACTTCCAAATTTAAACCCTAAACAAGTGAGCTATATTATGTGTGAACTCATCACTAAACTAATTTTGGTGCTTAAACCTAATGGCATATGCAGAAAAGCACAAAACAAATTGTCTGATTGGCTGCAGCCTGGGCGAAAGCTGAAGATATCCCCACTTGCATAAAGGTTAGATTGATGGCTTGCCACAATACCTCTAAAATTGATAGACAGATTGTCGAATCTATCTGTGAACAGTCATGGGACACACAGGTCATATGTCATAGCATCTTTTCTGCTAGTCTTTAAAATGCATTGGACTACAATACTCAGAACTTGTAAATGAGAGCATTTGTTCCACCTCATTAGCTTGGCAGTATATCTCTCCATAAGTTGCTTGGATTCACTTTGTGTGCAAAGCCAAACCTAAGAAAATTCTGATTTTTCTACTCTCTTTTGAGTAGTTTGAATGAACTAGAGTGAACTTTTACATGTTCATTCAAACTAGTTACAAATGATTTCTATAAAAATATCTTCCAACAGCTTTTGTGTGTAAAGGGCAGAGGTGAAATTCAGCCAGTTCGCACCGGTTCTATAGAACCAGTTATTAAAATAAATCTTCTTTTTTCCCACTTTGCAGGGTTAATCCTGTAAATAATGCAGTTGTTTCTAGCCTAATCTTTATTGCCTTGCTCACAGAAACTGCCTCTATCCTTATTACATTGTAACTGATGAAGTTTAATCCTGTGCTTGGTGATGTTTAATTCTGTGGCACACCCACAGAATCGGTAGTAAAAAAATTAAATTTCACCACTGCTAAAGGGAATCAACTTTAGTAGATCATGCTAACTTGAACATACTGTCTCAGATTTTAATCAAGAGGTATGTAATGAGAATAAATATAATCCTTTAAAGTTCAACATTATCTTGCTCAGAAACAGAACCATATTTGATACAGGCTTTCAAAATTCAGGCCTAATCTCTGCAAAATATCATTAATTTACAAGACCCCCTGTAGGGATCTAAATCTGTTAGTACAGATGGTGACACAGAAGTATCTTAAAAGCCAGCATTTCCTTAACCAAACAGTAGTAGCAGCAAAAATTCAGCTGAGGTATTCCTAAAACATTTCATGTTTATAATTCCAGGAAATTTATGGTGGTAATGTGGTAGATATGTGGGTTACAGCTCAATCTTCAATTACATATGATAGCTGGAGTAGTCATATTTTCTTGGAAAAAATAAAGGGCAAATCTTACAAAAATGGGGAGCAAATGTTAAAACGGAACTAAATACTTCATTTGTACCTCAGCTTGCTTTCTATAAGTCCACATCTAAATCTTCAGTTCTCTTTGTTGATCAGAAAAGCTTCAGTAAGGATTAACAGAAATAACATTTCTATCTCTATTTCTATTTAAGCAATTTCCCCCTAATCTCTCTCTTCAAATAATAAAAGTCCAACCCCAATTAACAATTAAATATTATGAAAAATAACATTACAAATTAATGCATTACACCCAATTAAACATTGCCAAAAGTAACTATTATTACCCAATTCCAGTCAGAAAAAAAGGCATTACTTGTAACCAGAGATAGCAAACTAATATTTTATCTATAATCATATAAATCATATAAATCATATAAAAATATTTATATTTTTTTCCTTCTGTCTGCCAAAAATCTTTTAAGTCCCATAAATAAAGTTCTAATATTTGTTTTCCTATGCATGTAGTCTTTGGTTTACAATCACAAATGGGCTAGGAATTTTGGTTGTAAGTCAGGGCAATCATTAAGCAGGTCACTTGGCTGTGTTGAGCCAATGTGACTTGGCTCAGTTTTACCACTGTTTTTATGGCAGTCGTAAAGCAAATCATTGTGGTCATTAAGTGAATCCAGCATATCTAATGAGCATTTTTTTGCTATTTTCTGCTGGGAAACATTAAAAAATGTTATAGAACATGGTCATGTGACCATGGGCCACTGCAACCAGAAGTAAATGTGAGCAGGTTGCCAAGCACCTGAAATGCAATTACATAATGAGGGCAGAAGGGAGATAAGGACATTTTATGAAGCCATAAATCACCTTTTCCAAAGCCGTCTTGTTAAGCAAGCAGTCATTAAGCAAGGACTAACTGCGGTCTCTTTGTCTCTTCTCACAATAGTTTTGTCATGTTTATCAAAGTCCTTTTGTAGATCCAATGAAATAGCTCCAATAAATCCTTTACAGTTCACTTTAAAAAAAAAAGTCCTTATCGCCTTTTGGTTTATTCTTTGTATAACTTTTCTTGAAATTTTTAAGTCAAGATTCAACTGAATTTGCAAATCCAACATACCTCTCTATTTCTTGTAAATCGTAATTTTAAAAACCATCGTCAATCTGTTTTGGTTTTGTTCAGTGGAGCTTGTTCCTCTTCGATAACTGTTTGATTCCAATTTAATTCTCAGCCTAGGAATTGTGATCACAACCAGAACCATCCCAACAACAACAACAACAAAAAACATTCCTACTTTTCCTACAAATGCTTTCTCCCCCTCCTCACCCCCCAAGAACCTATTACTGTATAGAAGGAGACAGCTAGTTAGGGGACTACTATTTTCAAATAATTGGAAGACAGGAACCCTTCCTGATTCTCCACAAAGGGCTCTGAGATGTACAACAGAACCTAATCTGCTTTCTACTATGTGTGGAAAGGAATGTAGAATGCCAATTATATTTCTTTATCTCTGACAACAAGAATACTTTCAACATATTCTCTATATTACATCTGTTTCTGGCTGGTATTGAAATTCAGGCCAGGCTGTTCTGTTTCTTTATGGATGTATCCCAGCCTACAGATATCTCTGCAGCAACTTGCCATTAATTCAGAAATGATCTCTTTAAAGATGTGCTGCTCAAAAGAATGGGAACTGGACTGGCTAGAAGGATATAGCAGAACACATCACTTGGCCGGAGAAAGCTATTCTATGAGAAGAGATTAAAAATGTTTTAGGCACTGCACATCTAAAACGGCCTCCCAACCTTACTCTTCTTCCAGTCTAATGTGCAAAGCCTACGCTGAGAGCTTTCTATCTATCTTCTGACATCCAGGGAAAGGAAAAAGAAACTTAAATCACATTAACTGCTGCCAGCAGCACCAATGCTTTTGGTCAGGGACTGAGAAAATCTCCCCTTTGAATCATTTAATCCTGTTCATTTTAGGAGAATTTTCTATCTTAGAAAAGAAAAGAAAAGAAAACCTCAAAAAAACCAACAACCCAGTACCGGCCTTAATCAGAGCAGTGTGGCTGGAATTGGATAGAGCAGAAAGAAACAATAAAAGAGTGCAGCATTTAAAAAAAAGTTTTCTTGAGGCTGGCGCTTGCAGCAAAGATAACTTTTGTTTAGTTTTATTTTATTTGAGGCTATTTAGAGCTCTGTGATAGGAAAGCCTAGCCGCAGGGCGCTCTACTCCATTAAGGAGACAGAAAGTCAAGTTAAAATCTGAACTGCCTTCATTTGAGACAGGAAGAGGAGGAAGTAATGGAACTCCAGATAGTATCAGCCAAACCACAAGGTGGTGTGTTACTTGGAGACAAAGAAATAAGATCAAAGTACAAGTTCTAATCTCCAAACTCTCTCTACATCTATTCTTCCTTGTAGTTGGATCACATCTGGGATCAAAAAGCAGTGCTTGCAATATTAGATTTCAAAATCCTGCATTTTTAATCTCTCTCTGTTAATTGACCACTCATATTTCCACAAGCATGATCCCCACTCCACAACACCTCTACATTTGATTGCATTGTCTAGAAAGTCATTCAGAACAGCGTTTCTCAACCTGGGCTACTTGAAAATGAGCCGACTTCAGTTCCCAGAATTCCTCAGCAGCATGGGAGTTGAAGTCTACGTCTAAAAGTTGCCAAGCTTACAACACATTGATCTAGATGGGGCCAGCTTGGGACACGCTAGCACTGAAACAAACAAAAGCCAACAAATGCTTTGTTAAACTAACATAATGAGTCTGTTATGTAATCATCGTTGGCTGATTGTTGACAATACTTTAACCATTGCAGACTTGAAGCATTTCATTTCTCTTTTTTAGTTTTCTGAAGCAAATGATCAAGGTTCAATGCAGTTGCACAATCCAATCCAAAGAGACTTAATTTAAGGAAGAGAGCACTGCCTTATGTAAGTCTTTGGACAAAATTGTGCTCCAATGACATGTCTTCATTAACAATCAGCCAGTTGTATAACTCATTATTCTCTAACGGTAATGAGGATACAGTCCATTTGAAAGAACAGATTTGTTATTTCAAAATCTCTATCCAAAGGGAGCACATGAACCATCCATATGTATTTTATGTCCAAGAGTTTCCAAAATGCGTGGTTATTAGAGCAGGCTGATTATCTCGTGCCTAGAATAATTCAAAAATCATTCTCGCTGTCATCTGATGGGCCTAAATTAAGGGAGGCTCAAAAAAACAGCCTACCACATTTCCAATTCATGTGCAGATTGTTGGGGCAATTTAGATTGGCTTCCTCTGGGTTACACTTGCAGCGTTGTCACCAGGCACTCTGAAAAGAGAAATTGTACAAAGAAGCACTGAGGACATTTGTACGAACTAGAGATGCATATGGTTGAACGTACTGCAACTTAATATGTGCAGTCTTGCAGAGTGTGCCTTTTAAAGGCTTGCACTATTAAACTTGAATTGGTAAATAAAAAGGATGCTTTCACTTTTTTTTCTCTAGCTTAGATCTGTATAATTTGCATTCCAGTAAATTGAAAACTCTCTATGAGTCATATGCTATGATTTGCAGTTGATTGATAGCTGCTTTCGTTTATGTAGCTCCAGCAGGCAGGGGGAAAAACAAGAGTCTTCTGATTTATTATTTGGGGACTTATGTCTCCTGTAGCCTTCCAGGTGTGGCTTAACTAACACACACACACCCCATCCTTCATGATTGGACAAACTTACTAGGAGTTGTAATTCAGCCACAAATGTAAGTTACAAACAACAGGGATGCAGTGATCCAATCCAAATTTCTAATTGTTTCTAAAGAGACAGCTGTGTTGCTCTTTTAAATAAAAATTAAAACAAAGATAGTGATTTGTGGCACCAGCACCAACCCAGCTATGTTTGACTTCAAAATGTTCAGTAGGAGTCTCTCTTCAGCTTTGAATGAAAATCATAAGGAAACCTTGAGGCTGTAGACTAGACCGTAAACAACATCCCATTAGAAATAGACCAGCTATTTCTATAATGCACACACTTGAAACATACAACTTTCCATTGTGGCCTCAGTGCAGTCCATAGCTTATAGAAAGAAGTTGGAAAGCTACCTTTCATGGGTGGTTTAACTGGCTTTTCTACATATTGCAGAGGGTTGGAAAAGACCAACCTTTTAGTTCCTTCCAGCTCTACAATTATATGACCCTATAATTTAGTATTTGGATAAGGACCATCAGAAGTGCTAGGGTTGGAGGCTAGGCCAGGAAATAAAATAAAATCCCAGGAAAATGGCAATGGCCAATGACTGTAGCCAACAAAATTGCCTGGGCCAGGCCATAAAGCCACTAAAAGTCAAGCCCAATTAAAAAGAGCTTTTGCTTTATTCTGTAGGCTGCCTTCTAGTAGCAATAACATCTTGTCATTGAAAATCACGAAATATATTTTATCATCCCATTGTTCAATCCCTAAAGGATACTTGTTGATTACTGTTGTATTGCAATTCAATTTCCTGTTTTAGATCCATGCCATTGGCATGGATAACATATGGAAACTGATGTTGTATTAGCCCTGTTAACTTCATGTGCCTAATCAAAGGCAAAATTTTAAGTGAGTTAATACAGTCACACAATAGTCACATCCATACCTACAATATATGCTGTGGATTATTAAACTTTTACCAACTTTTCTTGGACAACCTCTAAATATGTAGACTTCAACTTATAACACTCTTAGCCATGACTATGCTGATCTGAGAATTCTGGATGCTGGATTCCAACTTGAGATGTAATTATTTATTTGTTATTTATTTATTTGTCAGTGGAGAAGCTATACATTGCCTGAGCATGCACCTGACAAACATGTTAAAGTAAACACAGAGAGAACAGAAACAATAATAATGGCAACAAATGGTAATGAGGCAAAAATGAAAACCGGGCACAATGACACAATCACAGCATCTGTTTGGATTGTTCTGCACATATTTGTCATTTGTCCCTACTCCAACAAGCTCCCATAAACAAGAGCATTCCTATAGCTGCTTTAGACCAGGGAATGCAGAATATTTTAGATGTTAGTTCTTCCTTTGCTTAGAAGCATCTATGGGAGAGGAGATCAATAGGTGATTTATTACTTTTATTAACTCATTGGTAACTGCCTTGAGTTTTATTTAGTGACAAGGATAGTGGATATAAAGTATCTCATTGAAGCAAATTAAAGAGAGGGGGAGAGAGAGGGAGGGAGGTTGAAATTGTTCCTCTTGAAATGCTTGAGAGTTTAAAAATCAGTGTGTGCCAGTTGGGCAACCATAGATCAAATGAATAAACAACAAGCAAGCAAGCAAGCAAACAAACAAACAAATAGGACGAAAGTATATGGACTGGTGTTGATACTCACTTTCTTGTCCCTCTTCCTTAGAACTGCAGCTTGCTTGTGCACAAAGTTGTGATCAATTGGAAAAGTGAGCATAGTCCAAGAGTGAAAGTAGCAAATCCACTAAGCAATATTCTCTTCTTTCCCCCTAATGCTTGATAAATCAGCAAGAAGAGCAGGGAGGTAACATTAGCAGGTTATTACTTCCATTCTTCACTGCTGCAAATTGGTTACTTACTGTTTTCTTTCAACAGCTTGGCCCTAATAGCCAATATGTAGGAAACACAAAAGCACCTGCAAAATGACAATTGCCATTACATAGAGAAATTCTGACATATATTCCAAAGTAGAATAATTGGGATTCTGAGATATTTTCTTCTTCTGTTGATAAGAGATAATCACATAATTGTACTTATGTCTGTTCCAAAGTAAGGCCTATTTATGTTAATGCATCTTGTTTCATAGTAAGTGGATGTAGCATTCCAAACCAAGCATTCCACAGTCATATTCTCTATGTCAGTAGAAATTATTTAAACTTATTCAAAATCTGAACAACAGTTACTCAACTATAATAACTATAAAAGAATGGGGAGGTTGGCAAAATAGAACAAATGCCCAATAAAATACAAATATGCAATAATCCCAGTGCCTTGTTCTGTATAGGATTGCATGGCTTCTAGATTAGAAGCTAAAACAGACTAGGTGTCTTTAAAAGAGCAAGGATGGTGTTGTGGCAGAGATTGGGAACTGGTGCGGGTTTTTCCAGAAAAGGCTAGATTATGAGAACATAACTTGCATTGCAGACAGTTGTTTCTCATGAAGAAACTGCAGGAACTGAGGTTTTTGTATTTAGCTTATGAGTTAAGCAGCTGGGAGTCATTCAAGCCCACAGCCATAATGCAGTTTATTTGGCCACAAGCCTCACTTTCTTAACATGCTGAGTGTAATTATTTTATAGCTAAGGAGACTTTTTCTGAGCAACAAGGTAAGAGAAGTCCACTTGGTGAATCAATATTTTTCTGCATTAAAAAGAGAAAAAAGGGTTTAAGAGAATACTTAAAAAATAACAAAAAGCTTAACAAGTATTGGATATAAGAAAGTTTAAAACATAAAGGGAATAGTAATTTTGAAAGATTACTTTTTTGGTGAAATTGCTTTTGAACAAATTGGAATTAAAACAAAAGGGTTGGGTCTTCATGGGAACGTTTTTGCTTACTATTAAAGAATGCAGACAATAGGTGGATTTTACAAAAGAAAAGATAAAGGTAATACGAGCTTGGTTAAAGCCAGGATTACCTGTACATTTTAGAATGATTTTTACTTTAGTTAATTATCACAGGGCTGGGAACTATGGCTTCATACTAGAATCAAACTTTCTGCTTTCCTTGCTGTCTTCCAAATAGAAAAGAAAGTGTGTGGAGGGGGGGGCGGGGGGGGGCTGATATAAAGAAGAGGCTTCCAGTCTTCTTTACAGCAGCCACAAGTACAATTATATTTACATCTCTTTCTTTAAAGTTGTGCATTGTGACTAGACTTCTATTATCTGTACTATCTACTTGACATTATTTTTGCAGGTTGGTATTTGGTTTTGGGTGCTGGTGAGAAATAGAAGGGTTTTTGAGTTAGACATGACCTGAGATTTGCATGGTATGGATATTTGTGGTATGATGAAGTTAATGTAAATTTTAAAAATCACTATGTTAGACATGCTATATTGAAAATCTGGAACAGATACAAACACAGATTGTGCTCAGAAAACACCTTTGAAGTTCTCAGCACAAGTAGCATTTTATACTAAATTTAAATAAATAAAAATGGCTAACTTATTGTGAGAAAATAGAATTTTGTCAAGGGGAACATAAAATAAAATGAATAGAAGAACTGATGATGGAAAATATATTTGTCAACTGTTTTTTTTTTTATTTACTATTATCAGAAAGTTTTAGAGTGGACCAAAGAATTTATGGTATTGAATGCAGTAAAAATGCAGTTGAAATAGAATTGTATGCAGATGATGAACATGTAATTGCTAAAATGAATACCAATCGAGGAGAATATTTGTAGCTTGAGACTGAAATGTGGGGCCCTCTGTGCTCTCTGAGCTTTGTTATTTTCTTGCAGATGAACTTATGGTGTTATGTAGTTTGGTAATGAAATATCTGCAAGAAAGCAACCAAGCTCAGAGATCACCAAAGACCTCTTGCAAAATATATACCTCTTTTATTAAAAGTTGGTGTAGAGAGGATCAAATGAAATAATGTATAATAGTGGGTTAAATTTTGGTTATAATACACAGGTGGAACCGAGGAAAAAATATGTGGTTGAAATGATTATAACAGAATTGAAACTTCAAAGAGAATTTTTATAAAATGATATGCCAGTGATATTTGACACCACAGAAATTATCTGGAATGTATAAAGGCACTTCAAATTTATGTTGGAAAAGAAGGGACATTTTATCATGTTCAATGAGGTTCAAAAAAGCTATCCCCTTCATGGTTCACTGCCTTGTCATGACGAAGGAGCTTGTGTAGTCCAATGAAGCTATGAGCTATGTCGTGCAGGGTCACCCAAGACAGACAGGTCATAACAGACAGCTCTGACAAAACGTGACCATTGGAGAAGGAAATGGCAACCCATTCCAGTATCTTTGCCATGAAAAGCTGTGAATTTGGCTGTGAATTTGGACCATAAGGAAGGCTGAGCACCAAAGAATTGAGGCCTTTGAACAATGGTGCTGGACTCCGTTGGACTGCAAGGTGTTCAAACCAGTCAGTTCTAGAGGAGATCAACCCTGACTGCTCTTTAGAAGGCCAGATCCTGAAGATGAAACTCAAATACTTTGGCCACCTAATGAGAAGGAAGGATTCACTGGAGATGAGCCTAATGCTGGACAAAGGAAGGAGGGGACTGCAGAGAATGATGTGGCTGGATGGAACCACTGAAGTATTCTGCGCTTAAGTTTTCCTTTTGGAACTGATGGACAAAAACCAAACCTAATAAAATCTTCCATTGTGGCTGAGAATTATGATTGCCTTTAGAAATCTGGGTTTGAATGCTTGTCTATTTAGCCATATTTGTTATCAGAATTTATATTCCTGGCTAAATGCCAAGAGTCTGTACAAAGTTAGCAGTACAGACATACCATAAATAATTTGAATATTATTTAGCATTCATCTTTAACAGCAACCTGATAGGGAAGTACACTATGTTAAGATAACTGAATATGCCAGCATGACAAAATGTTTTTTGACAGCTTCTATTGAATCCCGCTAATGGTGATGTGTGAGAAATTTTATTTGGTTCATTTCTCAGAAAAACTTTTCAGAGAGGAGAAAGAATTTGATGGTTGTAGGCAAAATGGAACAATTCATCAATTTCAACATCTCTAAAATATATATTAAAAACCAATGCCTTCATTCTTTCTTGGGTATGGATTGTAAATTGCGACAAAAGAATTCTGTTATGTTTGTGCATGAAGATATGAATGGACTTTTAAGGAATGGGAATGGGAATAGACTAGACTAGACTAGACTAAAACTTGGAGGTCTTTTAGTCTAACCTCCTGCTCAGGCAGGGAACTCTGTACCATTTCAGACAAATGGTTGTCCAATCTCTTCTTTAAAACTTCCAGTGTTGGAGAATTCACCACTACTGGAGGCAAGTTGTTCCACTGTCAGGAAATTCATGTTCCACTAATTGTATCACAGAGAGCTCAGCAACTATTTTGGGGATAATTGGTGGTCTTTTTTCTCACTAGCTGTTGACGCTAGAAGTGTTATAGTCTGCTTTAACTCTTTGCATCAAGGGCTGAGAGTATGACCCATTGAGTTGCCAGCCTCAACTGGCACAGGAGCCACAAGGCAACCAGTCAGTTTAATCAGCGCGATCAAATAAATGTGAAAATGATAATAGGCCAGATCCTGCTGGAGTCTCTAGTTGCGAGATACACTTGCACAATTTTTCTCAAATTCAGCAACTTTAAAATGTGTGAACTTCAAATTCCATAATTCCATAGTCAGCCATGGGGAAGGCTGAGGCTGAGAAACTTTATGTTAATAGCTTCAGAGAAGAATCCATCAGCTCAGGTTCTTGAGAAGCAAGGATGCCAGATCCCTAACTGAGCCATGCTCGTAGCTGGGATTGTTTAAAAGCAGCCACCACAGATTGCCTCTCCATTGGAAATACTATCCAGTCAGATCTGTACTGCTGCATCCTTGCTTCCTGCTCTGCTCCTTGGCTCTCAGCTTTGCAATCTAAATTTGCTGAAGTTGAACAGCTGGACTGTGAAGTTGCTTTGTCTTCCATTGTCTTGTCCCATTTCCCAAAACCACTTGCGTGGAGTGCTTTCATTTTAGTCCCTTCCATTCTCTCCTAAGCCTAGACTTTGGACTTGTCTGCTGCTCACACACTACCTAATTATCAGACATTGCTTCCTTGTGTATCTCTTGCAGTGTTTGTGTGTGGGAAGGAGTCTCAGCTGGCTTTCTACCTGCCTTTGTATTTGCCTGAAGTGCAGCTAGTTAATAAAGCAATTGCAACTCAATCCAATGTGTTTGCTTAGTCCAGGATGGAAGGAAAAACGAACCCCAGAAACTCATGAATTGCTTCTCTTAAATTGTCTCACAAGACAAGGCCACCCATAAGCCCTATTACTGAGTTCAGTGAAAATTATGGTGACAGATTTTTCTATCAGTTCCAGGACTGGAGAGATGCACGTAAGCCAGTCTTTCCAAACAACTTAAATGTACAGGCTTTTCTCGGAAAAAAAGGAAACTTTGGAACTAAGAACTTTGAGCTGTAGAAATCTAAACAACTATTAGAAAAGGTAATGGTTTCCCTGTCCACTAGTATCTGATCCTAGGGAACTGTGTTCATCTCCATTTCTTGGCTGAGGAAGCTAATATTGCCTATGGTCATATGGCCAGCATGGCTACACACCAAAGGCTTATAGAACATTACTTTCCCACTGAATGGTACCTATTAATCTACTCATATTTGCATGCTTTCGAACTGCTTGGTGGGCAGGCGCTGAGGCAATAACAGGAACTCACCCCATTTGCTCAAATCTGTAATCTGTAACCTTTGCAGGCTGACAAGCTCGGTGTCTTTAACCTCTGATCCATTCTGTCCCTTTTTAGACAACTATTAAAAGTGCTGCAAAGAGATACAGAAAACTCTAATTCATTGCTGTCATTGAGTGGTTGGTCAGATTTTTGAAATGTGTTTAAATATTAGTAGCTTGGGTTGGTAGTTGGGCTGTTGGTTAGAGTTACGAGCTTGGCAATTTGGTTGCAAATGTTTCCTCACCATTCGAGGAGATATTGTCAATGTTCTGTCCCTGATTGGATCCAGACCCAATAAATAACGAAGCCGAGACGATGTAGGGTTGCCTGCCTTTATTCCGGCACGAGTAGACCACTAGAGC
>JAEANM010000169.1:4679-43289 GCA_017656035.1 Myanophis thanlyinensis | reverse complement strand
ATGCGGGATGTGGAATAGAATAGAATAGAATAGAATAAGGAATAGAATAGAATAGAATAAGGAATAGGAATAGAATATAATAGAATAAGGAATAGGAATAGAATGGAATAAGGAATAGGAATAGAATAGAATAGAATAAGGAATAGGAATAGAATAGAATAGAATAGAATAAGGAATAGAATAGAATTACAGAATAGAATATTCTGAAATACATGATTCTAAGATTCTATGGTTCGTATTATAGAATAGAATATTCTTTATTGGCCAAGTGTGATTGGACACACATATGTCTTTGGTGCATATGCTCTCAGTGTACATTAAAGGAAACGGTACATTTATTCCATCCATCTCAGCGCATGAGCCTGTGGAGTAGGAAGTCTGGGAGCTGCACTCCAACTGATCTTGACCATGCCTAGTTGACGTAGAGGACACAACGGGCATCCCAGAGGCTTTGTCCAAGTGTCGGCTTCTTTTTGAAGCCCAAAGATCCCCCTGGAAGGAGAGCACCAACCTTTTCAGCCCGCTACGTTCAGTCTTGGAAACTGGAAGGCAGGGCAAAATTGGGCCCTTAAGCTTAGGGAAATCCTTTGACCTTCCAACTCTTCTCCCAAATGAGTTGTAGGTCTAGGAACCTTTTTGCTGTAGGGATGTGTCATCACCTGTTGTATCCCTGAACCCCTTGGAAAGAACTTTGAAACAGCGTGGTT
The DNA here is from genome assembly GCA_017656035.1 of Myanophis thanlyinensis. Classification (NCBI taxonomy): domain Eukaryota; kingdom Metazoa; phylum Chordata; class Lepidosauria; order Squamata; family Homalopsidae; genus Myanophis; species Myanophis thanlyinensis. Next base: position 42,582 of record JAEANM010000169.1, on the reverse strand, counting down.
CTTGCCTCAAGACATTTCCCCATAGAAGGTGGGAACTTTACGAAATCCATGGAAGCTCCCCTTTCAGGAGAGGGCCCTCCTATTTTTATTTCTCTCTCCCAACATTAAAGTTTTCTCCCTGCCTTTCTTCCCCCCCCCTCCCATGCCCTTCCCCATTAGCCCCTCCAGTAATCCTCCTTTCTCTCCCCCTCCAGGCCCAGGGCAGCCACGGCCCCCTTTCACGTTCCTCCCAGGGGGCATCGCAGTGGAGATGAGGAATTCAGAAGAGCAAACCACAACGACAGTTTTACAGCGTCTGCTGCAGGAGCAGCTCCGGTATGGGAACCCCAACGAGAGCCGCACCCTCCTTGCTTTGCACCAGCAGGCCACCCTGCCTTTTGCCAGCAACGGGGGCCCCGGGGCTCCCAACGAAGGGCTGAGCAGCCAGGACCACCCCATCGGGACCCATGTTGCTCGCCAAGAGCCCCAGGGCCAGGAGATTCAAATGGATAACAGCATCATGGAGAAGCAGCTCTCGCCAAGGCTCCAGACAGGTGAGGACCTCCCGACTTACGAAGAAGCCAAAGTCCAGTCTCAGTATTTCAGGGGTCAACCACACGCCAGCGTTGGAGCGGCGTTTTATGTAACCGGTGTCTCCAACCAGAAGATGAGGACCGAGGGGCGCCCTGCTGTACAGCGGCTGAGCCCAGGGAAGGTCCACCAGGATGAAGGACTGAAGGACCTCAAGCAGGGACATGTCCGTTCCCTGAGCGAGCGGCTGATGCAGCTGTCTCTGGCCACCAGCGGTGTGAAGGCCCACGCCCCCGTCACCAGTGCTCCACTCTCCCCTCTCTCCTCCCAGCAGACCAATGACTTCTACAAGACTTCTGGGGCAGGCCCTCTGCAGCCCGGGGTGAAAGGCCTGGAGCACAGGGGGCCTCCCCCCGAATACCCGTACAAGAATGTGTCCAGCCCATCCATGGGCTGTAAGCCACTGGATCCCGGACATTTCTATAGTGACCACCGCCTGCTGCAGCAAGGACGCTCTGAGGGGCCCACCATGCGGTACCAGCATCCCCCCGAATACGGCTCATTCCGGTAAGCAGGTTGGCCGCCTTGCGGTCCTATGTGCCGAGGTTTAGGGAGCTGCCCCTTGGGGGGGGGGGGGGAGTGCCGTTTGTCCTTTCTGTCACCAGGTGTTCTGGAGTGGCAATGCTTGGCAAAGCTGGTGGGATTTGGCCTTGTTACAACTGGGCACCAGGATGGGCACCAGTTGGCTCTGCAGATTGGAGGCTCATCTTCTCTGGAGGATTCTCTCAAATGATTTGGAGGGTGGGGGGCTTTCGCTGCATGTCACTGGCACAGTACCACATCCCACCTTTTCCCTGACCCCCCTCAGCTGAAAATGGGGCTCAGCCACAAAGTGCTCATTTTGAGCCTTCAGGGATAGGACGGATTCAGGAGAGGCAAAGTGTGGATACTTGAGACCTTTCCTGCTTCCTGATCTTCACCCCATTTGCCCTCAGAGACCCTAGGGGTTGCCTTTTTTAAAAATACTAGAGTGCCCCCAATGTCTTGCTTAAAAGAAACATGCCCTGCACTCTTCAGGGGACGAGCAGGGGGTCTTTTTCAGAATAATGTCCAAGGTGAGTTGTGGAGGGGGGCTCTCTTTTAGTTGCACCGGTTTATTTTCCTGTTCTAGAGGGTGAAACGTCCGGCTCCTTTGGTCCTTTTCCCTGAACAATTTGATGATCCAGCAAGGAGTGGCTGCGTTTCCTTCACGGGACAGGAAATGTACGTCAGTCACATCGAATGCCAAAGGTTTTGGTTTTGCAGGGATGCTTTGTTTTATTTTTTTTAATCCACTGGTAAGAAAAGTGTGTGAATTAGCAGTTGAGCCTGTTCAGTGCTTGGCAGAATGGTGCCCCAATGTTTGGGGCATGGATGCTCTACTTCACTGAATCGGTGCCCGGCTTGTGTTTAGATGCTTGGTTTGTATGCATGGAAGCTCTTGCAAAAGGTCTTTGATCTCTCTGAGTAACCAGGGAAGAATGCCAGAACAGGCAGGTTCCAGGGTGTTGTGAAAGGCTTTGGCAGATGTCTTCAGAAGAAGGCTTTGTGGGCAATGTGGAACATCTGGCCAAGGGAACAATAGAGCTGCCATTCTCAAAAGTTTCCACTCTGAACCAAATTTTATTCTCTGAGCCCTTTTTCAGTGGGACTGCATTGTGCTGGGCTCAGCAGTCAAATCCTTTTGCCTGTTACAGTTTGAAACAGTCCAGTAAGCAAAGTTTACAAAAATCAAAGGACGGATGGAGGGACCTGAGCAGAGGAAAGCTAATAGCACATCTGGATCACGTGAAGTGTTGATACCACTTCATAAGGCCTTGGTAAGGCCACACTTTGGATATGGCATCCAGTTTTGGTCGCCACGATACAAAAAAGATGTTGAGACTCTAGAAAGAGGGCAGAGAAGAGCATCAAAGAGGCTGAGGGGGATGAAGCTAAAACGGTTGCAGGAACTGGGCATGGCTAATTTGATGAAAAGAAGGGCTGGGGTGACAGGATAGCAATCTTCCAATACTTGAGGGGCTGCCCCAAAGAAGAATTGGGGCTCAACCTATTCTCCAAAGGATCAGAAAGCAGGACAAGAAGCAAAGGATGGAAACTAATTAAGGAGAGAAGCAACCTAGACATAAGGAAAATTTTCCTGACACTTAGAATCATTAATCAGTGGAACGACTTGCCTCCAGAAGTTGTGAATGCTCCAACACTGGAGGTTTTTAAGCAGAGATTGGATAACCATTTGTCTGAAATGGTATAGGGTTTTCAGCTTGAGCAAGGGGTTGGACTAGACGATCTCCAAGGTCCTTTCCAATTCCATTATTCATAATAAAACTCAATCTTACTTATAACTTTAAATTTTCACCTTTTAAAATTTTTCCTAAACAGCATAATAATCATAAATATTATACTTTTTTTGCAGAAATACATAAATATTTTTACAATATTTGTAGTTGTAAAACACCTCACAGGTCTACTAATATTAAACATTGAAAATACAGACATTTTCATTGTTATTAAAAAGAGTTCAGTTAAAGCTCCACGAAAACCTGTTTCCAACAAGGCACAGGATAATCATGAACCTGCCCTTACTCTTATAAGGCCTGGCTGGCTTGTTTGGTAAGGTAACTTCCAATAAAACAGGTTTAATTTCTTGATCAACCCTGAGAATCCGGGTTTATTGACTAGCTGTGGAGAATGTTGAAGCTGCAATAGAAATATTTGCTGTCTAGTCACAAAAAAAATGGTAATTTTGGATTAGGAAAAATAATTAAAATTCTCTTGATTCATGTTAAGTGTATAAGAAAAAGTCAAGGTTATCCAACTTAAGATAAGTTAGTGAGGTAGTATTGGAATGATAGCTCTCCAGATTGGTCATATTGTGATGACCCAGGGTGTGGCACGAAAGCAACACAGCCGGAGAACTGGTCCAACCTCCCTTTATTGCTCCAACTGTGCCCCCAAAACATTCCCACAGTCACTATCCGTCCTGGAGCAAAGCTCTCCCACACATCTCCAGAAGTCTCTGGCTGCGAGTAGTCCAGTGAGCAAGAGCACAACAACCAGAGCCAGCAGTCCAATAAGCCAGGTTAGCCCAACAATATCCATGGCCAGCAGTCCAATAAGCCAGGTTAGCCCAACAGAAACGAGGGCCAGAATTCAGCAAAACAGGGAAACCAGGTAAGCCCCACAGTACGGAGCACAGCAAACTCCAAGCTTTGGCAATTGTACATGAATCTCCATAGGTTCCATGCTTGTTCCCGACAAATGTGCCTCCCGCCAGCACCTCCTTACATCTCATTCTCCAGGTGTGCCTTGTGAAAGGGGGCGGGGCACTCTCCTCCCTCGTTGTCTGCTCAACCTGCGTTGATCTCATCTCACCGCTTTCGGGTCAGGAGTGGGTAGTGGTCCTTGCTGCTCCCCTGAGCTCTCCCCCCTCTGCAGGCCTTGCTGCTTACTGACTCTGCCCTTCCCCAGTTTCCCCCAAGGCCAAGGGAGCTGCCCTCTCCTGCAGCTCTGTCCCCTCTTGTTCCAAGTCACCCATTTCTGTCACGTCAGGAATTACAGTTTAGATGCCTGGGGCCCCTTGCCAGGAAGTGGGTCAGCAGAGTCACCTCTGTGGCTTTCAGTGGAACCAAAGGTTGGTTTCCTCCCTTAAAATGCCCCCCCTTGAAGAACTAGCTCAGTCGAGTATCTGTGGAGAGAGAGCCTCAGTCATCCAGGCCGTCTCAACTATCTGCTTTTTCAAAAAGGCCACTGGACTGGCCGTTTCTCTTTTTTCCTTGAGGAAAAAGACGTTTTGCTCCTCCCCCAAGAAGTTTCATCAGTTGTGATGGTGGGTGGGTGGGTGGGTGGGGGACAGAAGGATACTGCGGTACCTGAAAATGCGCCTTTGAGATAGATAGTGGCTCAGATGAGCCGATGGCCACAAGAACAGCGTTCACGGTGGGACCAGATGATGAACTGATAAGTGGTTCAATCGATCCAAAATTGCAACTTGTTGTGCTTTAACACCTAGCTTATTGTTCTGGCCGAAATGGGCAGAACACATTGGGATTGTGTTATCCATTTGTCCAGTTCTTTCTTTGTGTTTAACAGCCTTTACTCGTCCTTTGCTAGCTACTACAGCTCAGATTCATACATAGCACAGCCACACTTGAGGCAAAATGATTCTTCAGATGCACAGTGCATCTTGGTGTTGGCCTGAGTCCGCATTCACAGTGTTAGGGGTGTATTAGATGGCCCTTGTTTTTGCAGCTGCAGAGCCATTCGAAGACTTGGAAAGGGCTCTGCTACACTGCTACACTAGACTGCCTCACTTCGGCTACAAAATGGATTTCTTGATTTAAAATAGTTGTTGCCCTGTTTTGGGGTCATGGCATTCAGGGTGCATTAAATTATTTTGCAAAAATGGTAAATAGAATGAAAGCTGACTGGTATAGATGAATAATGTAGAAAAGCAGCAATTTACTTGGGCCTGGGGTGGGGGTGGGAGGCTGGGATGTTTCCTAGCGGTCAAACTCCATTTCCCAGCCACTCCAACTACGTGGGAGATGGAGGCTGGGAGAGCGTGCTGTTTTTGAGCCAGAGCTGGAAATCAGATTCTCCATGCTTGAATTAACAAAGAAAGCATCTTTAGAAATCTTTTATGGAATAAAACCAGGCAGTCACCTGCAGGGAAACAAACCCGATTTCATTCCGTTAAATGGACTATCACAAAGCCTAAATGAGCAGCAGAGAGCAACAAGGAGGTCTGGGGTAACCAAATTGTAAGGTTTTGACATAACCACAAGAAGGACTTTTCTGTAGGAGACACCTCATTTCTGCAGACAAAGGTGTGGCAACATGGTCAGCTGTCCAGCCAGTTGGAGTAAGAACAGGGATGGATGGATGGATGGATAGATAGAGATTTATATCCGTATGCATCCATATATATCTGTATATATCCATATATAGAGAGAGAGATGTCAATGAAGTCATCTTATATATTAGGTGAAGTCTGTTCAGACTTACGAGCCTGGCTCATCAACTTGGCTATGATTCTCTGACCCTGTTGAGATTTTTTCAAACAATATTGGAAACAGTCTTGTATGTAACTCTGGAGCTTCATCACATGTGTTCCATGCAACTAAGTTGTTCATGTTATCCCTGAAGATCCTGTGTCAAGCTGTAGGGGCTCACCTGAGCATCCAGAGCGGGGCCTAGCGCCATCCACTCCCAACGGCCCTTAGCCCCATAACCCAACCGACCTGAGCTCTGCTGTTTCAGAAAGGTCTGCAAAGTGTCTGGGGGAGGGGCACCAGGCGAGGGAGGCTGCAGGTGCCGAGGTGGCGTCCTTTTCCAATGGTGTGTCGGTTGTCCTTGACAGGCAAAACCCAGAGATCCAGCTGCCATTCCAGCAACGACCTCCCCACCACCACAGCCCGACCTCTTCCCTGACCTCTTTGGGGTCCCTGACGCTGCTGCAGTCGCTGCCTCCTTCCAGGCTGTCACCGTCTCAACATCAGCCGCCTCTGACCCCCAGCCAAGGAGACCCCTTCTCTCTGCCCCGGACCCAGCCGCTTTTCTTGCCCAACCAGATTCAGCAGGGTGACCTCTACCGGTTCTGCCAGCCGCTCGCCGGACAGCAGCAAGCAGACCCGTACTCGGCCCTGCCCAGGCCTCCCCCGGCCCCTTCTCCCTACCAGCAGGTGCCAGTGGACCCTTACGTCATTGTCTCCAGGGCCCAGCAAATGGTGGAAATCCTCTCCGAGGAGAACAAGACTCTGCGGCAGGAGCTGGACGGATGCTACGAGAAAGTGGCCAGGCTGCAAAAGGTAGGAAAGGGGGAAGTTTGCCTTCCCTCCGTCTTCTCCGCAAGGATCAACCACCCACATAGCACCCCCCCCCCCATCTTCCTGTCCCAATTTAATCTGCATACAGGTAGTCCTCAACTTAGTTCATTTAGTGACGGTCCAAAGTTGGGACCGTTTTTCATACTTGCGGCCATTGCAGCATCCCCACGGTCACTGTTCAGAATTCAGGTGCTTGGCAACTATTTCGTATTTATGGCCAATTGCCGTGTCCCGGGGGTCACGTGATTGATCCCCTTTTGCAACCTCCTGACCATCAAAGTCAGTGGGGAAGCCAGATTCACCTAACAAGCACGTTAACTCACTTAACAACTGCAGTGATTCATTTAACGAGAAAGGTCATAAAACGGGGCAACATTCACTTAACAGGTGTCTCACTTAGCAACCTAAGTTTTGGGCTCAGTTGTGGGCGTAACCTGAGGACTACCTGCACTGCGTCTCATTTGGGGCTGATTTAATCGATGCTCCTTGAGAGACACAAGCACTCAGAGGCAGAAGGCCGGCTGGAGCTGAAAGAACACCACACCCACAGACACACCCACGGCTACGGGGTTGCAGACGGGGTTTTCCCAACCCCGAATACTCCATTGACTGTGGACGCCCATCCTTTTGAGCCAGGCTGTTAGCGAATGTCCAGTGGGAATGGCGGGAGGGGCAAGGCCAGCCCCAGCTCAGAGATAATCGAGAGTCTCCAGTCTGGGGCCAGGGCTGACTTCATCTATTATGCTAAGCCCTCATGCGGTTCCTCTGGTTTTGCTTAGCATGATATGTCAGCCCGGTCATTGTGCCTGTTCAACATGTTTGAGGTGGATAATATCTTTGTGCAAAGCCCCATGTTCAAACCCTGCAGATCAAGATTTTGTCAAGGTGTTGAAACCCTCTCTGTGGTTGATTCACAGCTCCTTGGAGGGAGGATCCTTGGGAGACGCATTCCAGAGTGGGTTGATGCTCAGCGTGTGACTTTTGTACACTGACTCCCTCTGGCAGTGGCCAGGGACCTCACATCTGGCTCCCAGCTGGCTTCCCCTGCAGTCCGGCTGCCCACCTCCGGCCAACCTGGCATTGGGTGCCAGGTGAAAGGGAGTGCCAGGCCTGAGTGGCAGGCCTCTTTGCACTGTCCAAACCAGCCAGTGACGCTTCTTGGAGTTTGCACAGAGCTGATGGGATTCAGAGTTGAATGTTGGAACACCCTGCTGAACATTTTTGGTGTTTTATTCTCGTTTAATTATTTGTTATAGCTAGAAACAGAAATCCAACAAGTGTCTGAGGCCTATAAAAATCTGGAGAAGTCTTCTTCCAAACGGGAGTCTCTGGAGAAGACCATGAGAAACAAGCTGGAATGCGAAATCCGAAGACTTCATGATTTTAATCGTGATCTCAGAGGTAAAAGAAACTTTAAAGCTCTTCTTGTTGCTGCTGAGTGATTTAAAATCAATGATATAGTTCTGTGGCTCCTAAAAAAATAAAACCAGAAAACACTATGTAAAAATAAAAAATAAAACCAGAAAACACTTTTTCTCCCTTTGTAAAATTGTTTATATGTTCACATTATATTTACTCTTGTGAGCATTCAGTATCATAATTTGAATTGAATTTGAAAATAGTTTTGTTTCAATTCAAATTGAATTTGAAAATAGTTTCCTGCCCAACTACAAAGTTCAGTCTGTGTTGCTGAGTTCCCTCTCGGTTGACTGAGTTTGTAGCCCCAAAAGAGTCCCCAAAGAGAATTTAAAAGTGCAAACCCATTTTTATTAATGTGGCACAGGAGAATAGGATAATAATCCTTACTTTTTTTAAAGCACTGCATTAAGATCATTTAACAGTGATTCTGCTCTGCAAAGTGTCAACCCAACCCACCTAAATTTAACAAGGAAAGTGGCAGTATGAACATTTAGAAAAAAGAGTCCCCGTTGGGAAAGAGAGATCTCAGCCTCCTCCTTCTGGTGGCTGGACACATGAAAGGATCTCCAAGACAGACTTTAAGCTGTGAGCAAGCTATTCACGTGGGCCGATGTGGGCTTTCATCTATCACGATCCCAGACCATTTAAACCAGTGTTTCCCAACCTTGGCGACTTTAAGATGTTTGGACTTCAACTCCCAGCTTTGCTGGCTGGGGAATTCTGGGAGTTGCAGTCCAAACATCTTAAAGTCTCCAAGGTTGGGAGACGCTGATTGAAACCTTTATAAGTAAGTCCCAAAACTCCATGTAAAAAGCTGAAAAGAAATCAGCCTGGTTGATGAAAGATGTGAGGAAGAACGACTGAATTGGGATGCTGAGTTTTGCACCATTTTTGATTCCTGAATCCTGTCCATTTGTGGTCCTCCCAGAATGCACCCCATTAAGTTAGAGAGGTGCTTAAAACTAATTCCATCTTCTCCAACCAGAGCTGCCAGACTCTCCAGAGTAGGGCCTATTTCCAGAACCACCTCTAAGCTGCAAAGGAAAAAAAGATGTTCCTGAGGAAACTTAATCTGGTTCTGTCCAGATCTGGGTTCTGCCCTCCAGTCTGACTGAGTTTTCCCAGCAATCAAGATAGATAGATAGGTAGGTAGGTAGGTAGATAGGTAGGTAGAATTCTTTTATTGGCCAAGTGTGATTGGACATACAAGGAATTTGTCTTTGGTGCATATGCTCTCAGTGTACATAAAAAGAAAGGTACATTTATCAGGAATCTTAAGATACAACACTTGATAGTCACGGGGTACAAATTATCTATCTATCTAATTTTAAACTTAATGTATTTATTTTAAATACCGTAGAAATAAGATCAGATGGATATTTTATGCTGGCTCCTTCCCTCTTGTGCAAATAAAGCAGGTCAACTGGACCAAAGTTTATTAAAACTGAGACGTTTTGTTACTCATCCAAGTAACTTCTTCAGTCAAAATGAAAATTTGGGTAGGCAGAGAATCAGGCAGTCATTGGGAAGAACCAACTCTTGCCATACAGACTGCAGTGGGTTTCTCCCCAGAATAGAAAAGCAACATGTAAATGGATATTCAATCATCCAGGCCAAACGTATCTTAAAAGACCAAATCATGGCAAGTGGACCAAAGTTTATTAAAACTGAGATGTTTCATTACTCATCCAAGTAACTTCTTCGGTCAAAATGAAAGTTTGTATGGCAAGAGTTGCTTATTTCTTACAGTTTTACCTGAACTTGCAGCTTCTAATAAAGATGAGATGGTGAAGTACCGTCTCCTTTGTTGAAGAAAGGTTAACTGCTTGGATGGCTTTCCATAGAGCCTCTGGGTGATGGATGACCAAGGAAGAGCCACGCTCAACTCCCCTTCAGCCGTGGAAATTCTCAGAGTGACCCAGGCTGCGGCCGTTTTCTTTCTCAGTCCAGCCCACCTCACTGGACAGCTGAGCAAGGTGGCAGGAGGAATGATACTCTTCCCCGTTAACGTAATGATTAATTAATTAATCCGCCCTCGCCGTTCAAGGAGCTGTGCGTTTCTCCTCCCTTTGCAGATCGCATGGACACGGCCAATAAGCAACTTGCAGAGAAGGAATTTGAAGGCACCGAGGATAACAGGAAAACCATCTCCCAGCTCTTTGCGCAAAGTGAGTCCATCACACTTCCTGTACTACTAAATGTTGTGGTTCATTGTTTGGCAAAGTGCTTAAAGCAGAAGAATGGAGGCCTGAGAAATGCCCAGGAGAAGTTGGTGAGAGCGAGGAACAACCACTGCTCTGCTGTGGGGTGGCTTATTTGCAGCTGCCTTGTGGGGAAGGCCAGGTAGTCTGTTGGAAAAACTCAGGGTGTTCTGACCCAACTTTTCCCCTGCCCCCCGTCCTCTTGCTGAGGTTCACCTGTTGGGCTGGAGACCATTGTTGTAGAAACGGTCCATATGCAGCTACCACCTTTGTGTCTGTAACCTTTAACTGGGCAAAACATTTTGAACCTCAAAATGGCATAATATAAAAAGTCAGAAAACATCTTCCTTTGGTGATGCTATAGATTGGGGTCCCCAATTCCCGGTCCGTGCCGGCCACCAGGCTGTGCAAACTAGCGAAGCCCCATCTGTGGGATGCAGGCAGCATGAAAAGCCAGGCCCCCTCCGGTCCGTGGAAACCCCTTTCTCCGCGGTGCCCAAAAGGTTGGGGGCCACTGCTGTGTCTAGTTCAAGGCAGAGAATCTCCCTGAATTCTGAAGAACTTTTCCAGCACCTTAGAAGCTCTGCCATGGTTGAAGGCGTTGAGGAATCTGGTGAGGGAACTTCTCTGAAAGGCTCATGGGAGGGCTAGTGGTCAATTGAATATGAAGGGTGGGCTTGATTCATCTGGAAGTCTTCATCCAGAGATGTACAATCAGGGGCCAGGGCTGCTGTCCTGTTCCCCCACCCTCCCAAAAATAAAGTTTTAATTGAATCCCACCCAATATTGGCTACAGAATACTAGCTTTTAACTTGCAGAGGCAGGGAGTCTCCAAATTGTGGGGAGTGATACTAACAGCATTTAATTAATTATATTTAAATGGAAGTTGCATCCAAGTTAGCTTTTGTTCTGGCCCCGATGACTGCATTTTGGAACATGGCCTCCATCATGTCATTCAAAGGCTCAGTACAATCTTTGGCCTGAAAATAGTTGCACATCTTTACTCTAAGCCATGGGCGTCAAACTTGTGGTGTCACGTGAAGTTTTGCGACATTTTTCCCATTCACGGAGCTGGGGCGAGTGTGGCCTGCACACAACACATCCAGCCCTAAGCCGTGGTTCCAAGCCAGAGGGGTGGGAGTCACACACATACCCTGACCCTGGGTACCGGAAGCCCCCTCTTTTCCTCCAGTGGCTCTGAATCTGCAGGGTTCACACCAGTTAAAGGATGTGTAACATTGCATTCCCCTGTGCCTTTTGCAGTTCATGACCTGTGCCCTGGGCTGTTCGTTTATTATCTATCAAATTTATATAGCCACCCATCTCACCAAAAGCAACTCTGGGTGAAACACACAGCAAATAATTGAAGAATTACTGCTCAAGACAATCATTTCTTTAGGGAGGAGATGTTCCTGCTGGATTTTGCCCATTTGCAGCCTTTGGGGTGAAAGGGGAGCAGCAGGGAATGGGAAAAATGTCACGAAACGTGTCATCGATCTGGGTCCCCAGCTTGGAACTGCTCTTGTTCAAAAGCCAAGCAGAGGAGATGATTTAGAAGGAGAAGAAGAAGAGGGATTCTTTCTCCCAGCATTTTCAACGGCCAGCCGAATTACAGGAAAAGGCTGGGAGGGGAACGGAGTGTTTTTGCATTATCCTCCTTGCAGATTCTGGCAAACAGGATTTCCTGAAATAAGAGATCTCCCAAATCATACAGACCAGTACATACGTGCACTGTGCAAATATACACAACCACACAGGCACATGCTCACAAAGAGAAAGACAGAGAGTCTTTTGACCACCAGTTGTTTACTACCGCTTAATTTCCGAAACATAATTGAAGAAAATGCAATTCATGCCACCCTAGGACAATATGAGTGTCGTCACAGTTGTTTGAAAAAATGTGCTTGAAACCCGTTTTGTTCCATCCACAGAGCTAGTAGCTGGCCCTTTGAGCTCTGCCCCCTGGCAGCTCTCAGAGCTGTGAGTTTTTTCCCCTTTCTCCTTGACCTGCACAGATAAAGAAACCCAGAGGGAAAAGGAGAAACTGGAAGTGGAGCTCACAGGGATTCGCTCCACGAATGAGGAGCAACGGAGGCATATTGAGATCCGGGACCAGGCGCTGAACAATGCGCAGGCCAAGGTGGTGAAGCTTGAGGAAGAAGTAAGTCTTTCCATTTTACTCTCAGACATTGTTGGAGGTAGGTTATGTTGTGACTGAATCCTTAATGTGGCCTTTCTCAATGTTGGTGGCCTGAAAATGTGTGAACTTCAATCCCCTTGCTGACTGAGGAATCTGGGGAGTTGCCAAATTTGAGAAACACTGTGTTAATAGTAAGAAGGATGCCAGTGGCCTACCTGAAATTGCAGGATTAATCCATGTGTTGCAAGCATCCAGAGACTCCTGCAGGTTCAAGATTCAAAAAAAACATCTGGAATTAAGGAGAAACTTCCTAACGGTGAGGACAATTAACCAGTGGAACAGCTGGCCTTCAGGAATCGTGGGTGCTCCATCACTGGAGGATTTTAAGAAAAGTCACTTATCTGGAATGGTGTAGGTACTCCTGCTTGAGCAGGAGGCTGGACTAGAAGACCTCCAAGGTCCCTTCCAGCTGTATTCTATTCTAAAAGCAAATGATAGTTGAGAATGCCTGAAACCCTGTTCAGTAAGGAAGAAAACGAATTGCAGAATGTTTTGGTTAGGTCGTAGGAAAGCCTGCATGCTTTGCTTTCCCCAAAGCCATAAAATAATTTAATACTGGTTTTTCCATTTTAAAAACGGGAACATTTTCCAGATTCTTGGCTGGAGAAAGTGCAGGGCTGGTGGGCCTAGGAAGATCCAATTTTCAGATGATATGGACTATATTTTCCTCTCCTGGTAATGATCTGTGCCTACTTTCTTGGTCTTCTGCAATTTCTCTTCCTCCTCCTTGGCTGTCCCATCAAGGTCTTTCTGGCACAAAAGAATAATTTTCATTAACTTTGAATTCATTCAAATATTGTTGTGGGATTTAATTTCTCCTTCATTCCGCTTTATCCCACTGCACAGATTTCTTCAACAAAGTCTCTTTTGTACTTCTAATAAGAACACATTCCCCAAGTCATTCCCTTGGTTTATCATTTGTATTTTCCATTTAATTTTTAAAGCTTCAGTCATTTTGTTTTGTATATCCACCATTCGTTTAATGACTGTTTATAATTACAGTGGCACTGAAAAAAAAGTGACTTACGACCATTTTTCTTACTTAGGAACATTGCAGCATCCCCATGGTCATGTGATCAAAATTCAGACACTTGTTGGATGGCATGTTTTTATGACGGTTGCCATGTCCCAGAGTCACGTGATCAGCTTTTGTGACCTTCTGACCAGCAAGGTCAATGGCGACACCAGACTCACTTAACAGCCTTGTTATTAGTTTAATAACTGCCATGATTCACTTAACACCTATGGCAAGAAAAGTCGTAAAATAGGGCAAAACCAGTGGTGAAATTCAATTTTTTTTACTACCGGTTCTGTGGGCATAGCCACAGGATTAAACATTACCAAGCACAGAATTAAACTTCACCAAAGTTACAATGTAATAAGGGGAGAGGCAGTTTCTGTGAGCAAGGCAATAAAGATTAGGCTAGAAAGAACTGCCTTATTTACAGGATTAACCCTGCAAAGTGGGAAAAGAAACCAAAAGGAGATTTCTTTTAATAACCGGTTCTCTGAACTGCTTATAATTGTTACCACTGGCTGAATTTCATCTCTGGGCAAAACTCACTTAACTGTCTTGCTTCACAATAGAAATTTTGGGCTCTTTTGTGGTCATTTCAAGGACTTCCTGTAAAGCATCCTTCTCTTGGCCTTTCATTTATAGTTCCACTTTTGATACTTTCTCTGTCTTGTCAGATAAAATTTGTTCGACATCTGTCATTCCTTCGTTAATGTATTTTAGATCTAGTTTGTTGATAGAAGCAGGCATCATTAGTGACACTGTTGATATTATTACAAGTTACTAATTTCTGGCCCCCTTATTCAAAGATCGTCTTTAATATTTTCGATATTATGACATTTCTTGTCATTTCGTAAATCCAAATATTGATTGGCATCAAGCCCAGGCTTGTATTTTTTTTTCTTCTGCTTAAAATATTTAGTCCTTTCTAGTGTCTTGTTTTAAAATCATCACTTATTTTTGTTATGACTTGCAGTGATCAGACTAGCCAAAATAAGTCTGTTTCCCATAGGAAACTCTTCATTGTTTATAATTAATTCCAAAATCTTATAGTAGATGTCAATATTCCTAATTTATCTGGACTCTTAATCCATTTATAATTTTCTTAGATCAAAATCTCATTCAGCTTTTTGCTGTTTATTTTAAATTCTTTATGTTCCTTAATACTGTATATAATTAACCTTTTTTCTGTTCAGAGTAGAAGATAAATTTATCTGATGAAGACCTGTCATTCTGAAGAACTCTTAATGGTAGTTAAAAGGCAATTCTTGAAAGTGATTGGAAAGTAAATTTGGTGAGCTTGATGCCTTTAAAGAGTTCTGCCATGGCAAGATGTCATGAAGCCATCATTTCCTGTCACTCAAACTGGTGGAAAAACCAGCCTCTCCTCATAAGGAGCAACCATCCGGAGCCCATGTGGGCCATCTCCCACCCTCTCTTTATTCTGAGAGGTTCCTAGGAACTGATCTAGTTGCTGGTGCTTTGATCTTTGCAAGATGAATCAGTTCGCCATTCCTCTCTCGGAATTTGTTATCTTGCATTGAAGGAAAAGTAGGCAAGGCGCTTAGCTTCCTTGTTTTATGGCCCACAGCCTCCCAGGATTCTCTGCTTCCCCTTAAAAAGAGGGGAATCAACTGACTGGAGGCCATGCCACCACAACACCAAGAGCAGGACTCGTAGCTCATGGCAATTCTGCTCCAGTGACCTGAATGGGATGTCTTGTCTTCCCTTAAAGGTGATTGTTCTTCATTGAGAACCTCTATTTCCATCACTCTCAGCTGTATCCAGGACGATTGGGGCAACGTTCATTCCATATTTCAGTCTAGTTGCAGAATATGTCAGCTTTTCTGTGGGAGTGGGATTCTTCAGGGCTTGACTCCTGTGGCCAACATTTGCCTTCCTCCACCGAGCAGCCAGTCAATAACTGCCGACTTTACTCTGGGAGAAAAGACGGGGTGATTGGCAGCTGCTTAGAAGAGGAGAATTCTGTCTTGGAAGAGAGAAAACAGACCTGCTTTCATCTCAGGCAGAAGAGATGCCATCCCGCATGGAAGAACTGCGCGTTGTACTTTGAATCGTGTTTTGCGTGCAGAGGTGAAGGCCCTTGGCAACCAATGTGAAAGCTTCTCTATGAATGAGGCCCCCAACCTCCATCGTGCTGTGCCCCGAGAAGGGAAGAGAAAAGGTTCAGCCACTGGACTCAGCCTGAGCCAACGTTCCCCATGTTGGATTTGTCACATAATCCCAAACTGCCAGACGAATTGAAAACGAAAAATGAATTTTAGAACAGGGGTCTCCAACCTTGGCCACTTTAAGACTTGTGGACTTCAGTTCCCAGAAATCCTCAGCCAGCTTTGCTGGGCGTTGAAGTCCAAATATCTTAAAGTCGCCAAGGTTGAGAACACTGTATTAAGTTATTGTAGATAGTTTGGTCAAAGTTTGCTTATTTATTTTTATGTTTCTGAGCTGGTAATCGCTGAGAATGTTTGACTCCATTTGGCGAGGAAGGAGTACTTAGCTGAGCTGTTTTTTGGCCGAGACACCAGCTGGAGGCCCCCGGCTTGCTTGCATCCCATAACTTGCGTTTTCCTTTCTTTCTTGGCTCTCCTCGGCTCCCCTAATCTTTTCCAGCCCCCTTTTAAAAGCAAATCGGGCGCTTGTCCCTCTTACTGTGGACAGCGGCATCATCATCTCGGCGCAGGATCTGCTCCTCTTGGGTCTCCTCCGTTACCATTTCATGGGCCTCCCTGACTCCCAAATGACGGGGGACAAATGCGGTGGGACTCCCCTTTCTGCAGAACCTCAAGCTGCCCGACTTCTTTCTTTTGAGCCTGGAAAAAGGTGTCGTTGCGGTGCTTATTTGAATGAGGGGAACCCTTCCCCAAGATGATCCTGCAGTTTGGGCTAGGAATCTGGTGTGAGATTCAGTAGCTGTCTTCTAAAATCTCACAAGATCTCACGTTAAGAGTGAGAGGCCGATCTCATGGGGTTGGCACAAATCCCTGTCATTTTGTAAAAATGTACTTTGATTCCAGGCCTCCTGAGTGCCTGAGGTGATTTGGCACCCACAAGGAGTACGGGTGGACCTATGGCCACAGTTGGGAGCAGAATATCCATTGCCAAGCAAGGCAGTTCTTAAGTGAATCACATCCCATTTTATGACCTTTTTTGCCATGGTTGTTAAGCGAACCACTGAGGTTGTTAAGCAAATCCAGCTTTTCCCATTGCCATTTCTGTCAGAAGTCGGCTGGGAAGGCTGCGAACGACACCCAGCGCTTCATCTGTCCCAAGCACATGCCTGTTGCCAAGCAACCATATTTTGATCACGTGTGCTGTGGGGATGAGGCGACAGTTGTAAGTACGAGGAGCAGTCACCTTTTTTTCAACCCTGTTGTAATTGAACAGTCACTAAAGAAACGGTTGTAAGTTGAGGTCTACCTATAGTTTGCAACCTCCTTTACTAGATTGGGAGGGGTTGATTTTGAAGTAGCCGAATTGCTCAACGTGGCTGGAAGTGACCCCAAGACCAGAAGGATGTAACTCTGCCCTGGGCAGGCGGTTCTTGGTCAAGGCACGCAATGCTCTGGTGGACTTGTTTTATGTCCCTGAGTCTGCCACCCAGAGATGAGCCCTAGTCCTCCCCACCCCCCAGCGCATCATGTGCAGAGTGCATAATTCTAGGAAAACTTTCCATGGACCAGTATGGATGGGGACCATCCGTTTAGAAAGGGTGTACACCCGTAATGACGGAAATGGCTGGATTATATTTAAACCGCTTTCTCAAGCTCTGCGTTTCAGTTTAGGGAGTGATTTTCTAGAGTTTGAATGAGCAAACTGAGGCGCGTGCTCTCTTTCTCCTTGGAGGGTAATATTGCACCAATTGGCTTGGCACATTGGCGCCCTATTGTAACCAAATTACCCTGCTGGTACCAGCTAGTTTT
This sequence comes from Myanophis thanlyinensis, assembly GCA_017656035.1. Classification (NCBI taxonomy): domain Eukaryota; kingdom Metazoa; phylum Chordata; class Lepidosauria; order Squamata; family Homalopsidae; genus Myanophis; species Myanophis thanlyinensis. Next base: position 25,429 of record JAEANM010000169.1, on the reverse strand, counting down.
GGAAATCAGGTTCTTCCCCATCCCTTGCCATTAAAGTTCATTAACCACATTTCCATGGCTGTGGAAAAATTAGCATGCATATTAAGAATTGAGTAACGAAGGTCGGCATCGCTTGGAGCTCTTTTTTTGCAGGCTTAACTGGAGAAGAGGCCCGAGAGCAACATGGAACCGCCCAGATTCGATGCGCCAGCTCTGTCCTGGGTCTGAGACCACCAGCCCGGTTGATGGGGCGACCGAACTCTTACCCTTGTTGTCTCCCTCCTTTGCTGCAGCTGAAGAAGAAGCAGGTGTATGTGGAGAAGGTGGAGAAGATGCAGCAGGCGCTGGTTCAGTTGCAGGCCGCCTGTGAGAAACGGGAGCAGCTCGAGCACCGGCTCAGGACTCGGCTGGAAAGGGAACTCGAATCGCTCCGGATGCAGCAGGTACATAAAGGCAATTTCGCCACTTCTGCTCCACTCCAGCAGGATTTGGGAAGCATCCGAAAAGTATACACAGAACTATTTATTAATCAAATTGGGGTAGCCACCCATTTCACCCAAAACCACTCTCAGTGGGCACACAGTTGGAAGAAAGCCACAGCTATAAAAATGACACATATTTCAAAACGTAACAATCTACATTAAGAAATAAACTGTATAAACAAATCTGCAACCCGCTAGTCAAAGACAGGGCCATAAACGCCAAAGGGAGCCACTGGAACAGGTCTCCGGCTCCCTGGGCACCCCCAGGCCTGAGCAGATCGCCAGCTCTTGAGGTCCGTCCTTCCGTAATGTCAAAAGTGAGGGGAGAAATCTGAATTCAGGAGAAAGGAGGATACCCCCTCAGAGAAGGCACGTCTCCTGGGACCCCCAAATGCCATTCCCTGGTGAGCACGTGGCTCTCCCGAGCTCCGTTTTCACTGGCGGAGGGTTGCAGGAGGCTGTGGCAGCTGGAAACTGAGCTCCGGATGCCATTTTTGCTGGCAGAGCACGCGGGCCACCACTGGCGCCCGCAACAGGAGTGACGTCGAGCTGGCCATGCCCACCCTGGCCACGCCCACCCCAGCTCCCCACGGTCAAACACAACCCTGATGCAGCCCTCAATGAAATTGAGTTTGACCACCCCTGACCTGCACACTTCTCAGTGGTCTTGTTGTGTTGCCTTTTCCTGCCAGCGCCAAGGAAACTCTCAGACAGCCAATGCCGCCTCCGAGTACAACGCTGGCGCCCTGATGGAGCTCCTGCGCGAAAAGGAGGAGCGGATTCTGGCTCTGGAGGCAGACATGACAAAGTGGGAGCAGAAGTACCTGGAAGAAAGTGTCATGCGCCAATTCGCACTGGATGCGGCAGCCACTGTGGCTGCTCACCGGTAAGAGGGCACATACGGGGGGACACACACACACACACAAACATTGAGACACCATTGCAAAGTGTGTATGCTCACATAACCAACAACACTTCCAATTTCATTCTGGCAAATTAACACAAGCACACACACATTAAGGAATATTGGTAGTTGGGAAAATCCAGATTCCGATCAATATACAGTAATATATTTTGACCATGTAATAGCAAAAGCATTTACCTAAGTTCTTCCTTCCCATTTCTAGTCTGTAACCTATTATGCCTACTCCAATTTATATCCCCTGTCATCAAACATACTGTATTTTTCAGTGTATAAGACGCATCTCCCCCCAAAGTGGGTGAAAATTGTGGTGCATCTTAATACACCAAATACAGCCTCTCTCCATTCTTTCTGCCAAACTTTCTCCATCTGTTGCCAATTGAACACTTAAGTTCATCCTTCTAAATACTGCAGCCATAAAGGCTGAACTTGTAGACGTGTTGATCTGTTCAGAATTCCTGACCAGTTTTCCATGGACACCTGCAAGCTTCAAAGGGAAAAAGATGGGTTGGAAATCCCAATACGTTTTACACGAAGGCACTGGGCTGCAGGCAGGGCCCCGTCCTTCTCTAGGCCCTGCCATCCCAAGGCCCTTGCTGGAAAACAGGCCAGATGTATTCCCTGTAGAGTCCTCTGAGACCAATGAAGCTTCTCCATCTTCTTAAAAAATACCGTATTTTTCGGTGTATAAGATACACTTCCCCCTAATAAAAGTGGGTGAAAATTGTGGTGTGTCGTATACACCGAATACAGCCATTTTTGGCCTCCTAGCCCCCACCCACGCGTCCCGTTTCCACCAAAAACAGGCTTCTGGAGGCCTGCAAAATGCCTCTGGAGGCTGGGGAGAGGGAATACAAGACGCGCGGAGGCCAAAAACGTTTTTTTCTTGTTTTCCACTTCCAAAATCTAGGTGCGTCTTATACTCCGGTGCGTCTTAAACACCGAAAAATACAGTATATCCTCATTCATTTTTTTCCTAAAAGAAGCATCATCTTAATCTATAGAGCGGTTCTTCCGATAGACAGACTGTAATGAGTTAAATGTCGGGGGGAGGCATGAAACCATCTCGTCCTTTACCAACCACTCAAAATGCTTCACCCTGATGGAAGTAACCATTAAGGCAGGCGCATATAGATTTTGGGGGAGGGGGGGCACTGGTACAATGGTTGCAGTCTTAAAACGTGATGGAACCACGGCCTGATGCAAGGAAAGATTGAAGGTGTCTGGCAGAAGAGTGGCCAGCTGGTCAGCATGGTCCTTACGTCCTGGCCCAGGGATGCTATCAGGACCCGCAGCTTTCCGAGTGTGGACTTCCCACAGGACCTTCCGAACAGCAGCTGTATCCACCCTGAGCATCAGGAAAGGGAGCAGCCTTGTTCCTTGTTGGAATGTTGTTTGCGGCCTCAAACCATCCAAACACCCCCCCACCCCATCTTTAGCTTGTTTAGAAAATCCGTGTCACCCTTACATGTTAGGGAAGCTGCCTTATACTCAGCAGTAACCCAAATGCCTCACCACATGCATCATCTTTAAATTGAAGACTCCCGTATTTTTTTTGCATCTCAGAATCTAACAAGCTATTTTTGTTCTGCACGTGGGGATTTCTTTTGCAGGGGAAATGGGAATGTCTGTCTTTTCTCCTGCTCTCCAATGGGATGAAATGGCCTAATTCAGCTAGCCGCGTTTTGCAGATGTGATGGTGATGGAACAAGTTGGCTTCCTTCTTGCCTGGTAAGGGGGAGGTTTCTGTGCAGGGATCCCTGACTCTCCACCCAACACTGTTGCAGGGACACCACTGTGATCAGCCCCTCACCCAACACCAGCTACGACACGTCCCTGGAAGCTCGCATCCAGAAGGAAGAGGAGGAGATCCTTCTGGCTAACCGGAGGTGCCTTGACATGGAGGGCAGGTAAGGAGCAGCGGCTTCCTTTTTTCTGCTCTGCATTATGTGCGGCTCTGAAATCCAGAATTCCTAAGTTACCCAGAAATCCATGAAGTTCTTGACTGCTCAGGAAGTGTCAGGCTCCCAAAACCAGGAAAGTTACAGAGGGTTACTTCTAAGCAGTTTCTCTTATTGTTCCTCACCCATGGACTGAAATCTTGCCTTCAAGTAGTTCCTTGGCTCATGAACGATGTCTTCTGTGAACTTCTAGGGAGGGGCTCTCTTGACCAAACTATTTAAACTGTCTCTTGGCGCTCTGGGATGCAGGGACGCCAAAAACGTGCCACAAGGAGACCTGTTTTGACCTCTCCGGCTTCCAGAAACACTCTGCCGGCCAAAAACAGGGTGATGTGGGCAGGGCAGTCTCGTGGTCCCGCACGGGCAGGATTAATGGCTTCGGCAGGCCATATCTGGCCAGTGGGCCATAGTTTGAGGACCCCTGAACTAGTGCAAGATGGAAAATGTAGGATTCCAGAACTGAAAGATCTAAATCTGTGGCCAGTTGCTTATCAAGCACCGTTAAGGTGATTGTCTTGATCTAGGAAGCCCTTAATGGTTTAGGCGTACCCCGTGCTTGCAATGACCCTATCTAGTTGTTAAGCCCCGTGTGGTAAAGCTCTTTGGAGGTGCCCTGTTTTCAGAGAGTCTTCAAAATGAGAACCTTGTCCTGCATTGCCCTCTGTGGGAGAGCATTCTTGGGAAATTGTGGGCATGCAGCGTCTTCATCACATAAAGGAGTGATAAAGAACTCCTGCCTGTTTTCAATACTCAGACGGTGAAAGGCAGAGTACCTATGCCAGGGACATACGTTGGCAACCCACATTCTACCATTCTTCCCCCCCCCCCCCCCCGAAAGATAAAGCAAAGCAATGAAGTAACTGCTCTTCCAATCAGGAGGAAGGAGATCTTTCACATTGCTGCTCCTTAACGAAATTACCAGCATCGGTTCTCCATTTTGACAGGGATCCGGAGCCTTTCAGTTTGCAAATAGGAAGTTGTGGGAGGAGAGATACAATCACACTTGAGAAAAGGGTTGGATCAATCTTTTGCTTTTGTAGTGAAGTGAGTGCTTAGTTTCAGTCTTTCCCCCTTTTCAGTCTTTTTCCTAACGTTATTTAAATTCCTCTCCCACCTCTTTTGGGAATGTGGGATTGAGGCTAACGTGGCTTGGCAGGGCTTCTTTGGGAGATCCCTTTGCTTGCACAACAAGGCAGCCTATTCAGGGCCTCCATGTCCTCTTTCCATTACTTGGATGCTGACATCTGAATCTGCAGCTTTCCTGGTCTAGAGAGACAAGGCTGGAGGTCCACAGCACCCAGGCAGGCAGGCCTCGGGCATCTCGCCAAGTAGCCAGGTCTAGTTTTCTGAATCTTTGGGAGAGCTTCTGTAATCTGAAAAACACAGGGGTGTGTGTGACTGAAATGAGGAGACTGTGCTTTTATCCCACCCCAGAATCAAGACTCTTCATGCTCAGATCATTGAGAAGGACGCCATGATCAAGGTCCTTCAGCAGCGGTCCCGGAAGGAGGCCAGCAAGACTGACCAGCTGTCTTCTATGCGGCCAGCCAAGTCGCTCATCTCCATCTCCAACGCCGGCTCTGGCTTGCTCTCCCACTCCTCCACCCTCAGCAACACCCCCATCCTGGAGGAGAAGAGGGAGGAAAAGAGCTGGAAAGGCAGCTTAGGTGATTGTTTCATTTTCTTTTGATTTTCAAGCCAAAGGAAAAAAGGTGACCAGTAAATAGAAACTGCAAGAGTTGTACAGCTAGCGCTCTGCATTTTATTGAGGGAAGATTAACCAGAGAAGCAGAAGAGTTAGTTCAACAAAAAAGAAATGGTCTTTACATGCCTTTTAAATCTCAGAGCTGAATGCCAGTATCTTCACTATTTTATTATTTAAAGATCAATCTTCTAATATGTTTGATCTCGGAGCATATGTAAAATTTGATTAAAATCACCAAACATAAAAAAATGTACTGAAAACATTAAGTAAATTTTTAGTTTCTAACTTCCACTATCATTATTTGCTATGAAACGTTGCACCGCCCTCACAGGGGGTAAAGGTCGTCCCCATTTGGGGGATGCTGACCTCTGGCAGCCAAAGCGAAGACCTCCCTGTTTTTATTTGCCACCAATTATGAAATTTTGTTCCATGTTGATTGAGTAAATTGTTCCAAATTTACACAACTTAATTTTTTCCAATAAATGCTTCTTTTTTATTAATCAAGTAAACAAGACTAAAAGGAGAAAGAATCTATATACTTACACAGAGAGAGCAGTGTAATCTGTAACCCATCTATAGTGCTACTGATCTTTTTCCTATTCTCCATGATGTTTTTAATGATCTACTTGCAAGATTTACATTTTAACAAAGATTTTGAAAGTGACTTCTGGCTGTTGCATCTGAAAAATTAAAGGTCAGTTGACAGACCTTGAGGATAAATGAGGATTAAAGCTTGTTTGGTGGGCTGCCTGACTCCTTATACATTGCCCATGAGGACTTCAGCTCTGCTTGCAGGTTGCAATTTACACAACCAGCAGGTGCAAACCTGCTTCCTTTCTCAATCCTGCACATGTTTGCTTGCTTGCTTGCTTGGCAAACTGGAGGGTTGAGTAGGCCAGAGTTGGCAGCTGAGCTTTGGCCCACGGCAGAGCCAGACTCCAAGTAACACCCCCCCCCCCGCCCCTCTTTTCCCTGCCAGGTGTTCTGCTGGGAACAGAATGCCGCTCGGAGTCCATCCCTTCCACCCCCTCGCCGGTCCTTCCCTCCACGCCGGTGCTCTCCATGCACTCCAAGACGGGCAGCCGGGACTGCAGCACCCAGACGGACCGGGGCAGTGAGCAGAACAAAGGCCCGGCCGCCTCTCCTGCGCCCCCCACGCCAGGGAGGCTCCCCATGGTGAATCTGGCCTATGGGGCAGACAAATCAGGTAAGGAGGGGTGTTGCTCTTGGGTGGGTCTCCAGTGCTGGACACGGCAGAGGTCAAGCAATCCGGCCACTGTCTCATCCCCCACTGCTGGGTCCTGCTCCCCAAAACCGCCTGAAGCCTGGCCCAAACCCAGAGAAAGGCACGCGGCGTTTCTTCTGAGCCCTCCCCTGCATTGTTCCTCACCTAGAGGCGGAAATCTTGCCAAGCAGATGCAAACGACTTACACCGTTAAAGACAGACTCCAGGATCTCAGAGGAGGGAGCCGTTTCCGAGCTCTTCTGGCCAAACTCCCTGCGCTTCACCGTCTCTCGGCTGGCCCTCTGGGATGCAGCCTGCCCCTCCCTCCCTCCGGGGAGTCTGGGTTCCACACTTTGGGCCGAGGAGGGCCGGTGTGAGTGGAGCACTGAGGTGGTGACAGACAGAGTCAGTCCCCTCCTCGTTGCACAACCACCCCACATCCTCTTTGTTGGCGGGAACCATGTCCTTAAAAAATCCTGGAGCACCAGGGAACCACTTCAGCTTTGGAAAAGAGCTGATGTGGTTCCCATCTTCAAAAAAAAAAAGTGGGGGGACCTGATCCAGGAAGCTACAGATCAATCAGCCTAACATCAATACCCGGGAAGACACTGAAAAAAATAATCAAAAAACAGATCTGTGAACATCTAGAAACAAAGTTATAACTAGAAGCCAGCACAGATTTAAAAACACATCATGCCAAACCAATCTTATTTCATTATTTGACAAAGTGACTAAATAAGTAGACCAGAGAAATGATGTGGAGGTAGTATACTTAGACTTCAGCAATGCATTCAGCAAAGTAGACCACAACCCACTTCTTGGTAATCTAGAAAAATGTGGGATACACAAAACACTACAGATGGATTTGTAGCTGGCTGACAAACCATACTCAGTAAGTAGTCCTTAATGGGAGGGGTACCTCAAAGCAGAGGGGTACCACAAGGTTCCGTCTTAGGCCCAGGATTCTTCAATATCTTCATTAATGATTTAGATGAGGGAATAGAAGAATAGAAGAAGAACATCAAATTTGCAGATGACACTAAGCTGGCAGGAATAGCAAACACCTCAGAAGACAAGCTCAGGATCCAAAAAGATCCTGACCGATTTGAACAATTGGCTCTATCCAACAACAAAGCAGGAAAAACCAACGGTACAAGTACAAAGTAGGCGAGGCCTGGCTCCAAAACAGCAACTGTGAGGGGGACTTTGGAGTCCCAGTAGACGGTCACTTAAACATGAGCCAGCTGTGTGTGGCAGCAGCCAAAAAACCTAATACAATTCTTGGTTGTATAAACAGAGGCATAGAATCAAAATCATGTGACGTATTAGTGCTGCTTAATAAGACCACACTTGGAATCCTGCGTCCAGTTTTGGTCACCACATTACAAAAAAGAGGTTGAGACTTTGGAAAAAGTGCAAAGAAGAGCAACTAGGATGATTAAAGGCCTGGAGACAAAAACATGAAGAACCGTGGCAGGGTTTGGGTTTGGCCAGTCTAGAGAAAAGAAGAGCTAATGGGGGGGCATGGTAGCAGCCTTCCAGGACTTGAGGGGCTGCCACAAAGAGGAGGGGGTCAAGTTATTCTCCAAAGCCCCAGAGGGCAGGGGAAGAAACAATGGATGGAAACTAATCAAAGAGAGAAGCCGCCTGGAATGAAGGTGAAGCTTCCTAAAGGACAATGAACCGGTGGAACAGAAGTTGCCTTCGGAAGCTGTAGGGGCTTCATCACGGGAGCTTTTTAGGGAAAGACTGGACAGCCACCTGTCTGAAAGGATGCAGAGTTTCCTGCTTGAGCAGGGCGGGTTGGACTAGAATTTATTTATTTATTAAATTTATTTATTTATTAAATTATTACACCGCCCCCTCTCCCTAGGGACTCGGGCCGGTGTACAGCAGGTAAAAACACATAAACAAAATCTAAAAAACCAATTAAAATAATTAAATGAGCTGATAGTTTAAAAATACAGTTAAAAGTTAAAAAAGTTAAGTTAAATTATAAAATTTTTAAATTAGACTAACTTATTAAAAAGTTTTAAAATTTTAAAAAGACTTCTATATTAAAAATATAGAAGTCCTCTGAAGTCCCTCCCAGCGCTCTATTCTGACTGAACCTCATACTAAGGGTGTCCAAGTGAAGCCACGTCCATTTTGACCGTCTCTTCCCAACAACGGGGGCTCATGTCAGAAGGGTTGACCAGGTCAATAGATGGCCAGTGAAACCTGCTCATAAATGAGGAATGTTTTGCCTGTTGATTTTCTCTCCAGCCTTCTTTACGTTTAATCCTGGTGACCCTTTGCCTTCTCTTGTCTGCAGATGGCTCCGTTTTCCATTCCAGCACCCTAGAAAGGAAAAACCCACCTCAGAATTTGGGGCAGGACCTCAAAGACGCGGAAATGGTGGAGTATCTTATCTGAAAAGAACACGCTGAAGACCCAGCAAGAATAATTTCTTCAGATACTTTTTTAAGATAGAAATTACAGTTACTGTCTCATAAAGGAACCTCTTTTTTTTGTTATTTTTGTATATACTTTTCTCTCAAAGTTATGAGCAGCTTAACTTATAATTTGTTCCAAAATTATTAAACTAGATTAAGAATTGTTTTCCTTACCTTTTTTGTTTTTTAAATTACTGGATCTGGTAGCAGCTGGATGAAAGTAAACCAAGGTCTTAAATGCACTACGTTTTTAAAATTACAGTATTTTTTAAAAAGTTTGTATTTAAGAGAAACTTGTTAGCTCTCTGGATACCCATAATGCCTTTCCAAGCCCAAGTTCGCCATTTTTTCTGAAGACGGGCAATGGTGCTGCCATGTTTTGAGTATTCAATTTCCAAAAGTTTCCGGTTTCCTTGAAATCTTTGAGCCTCCAAGAGGTGGAGGGAAACTTTCTCTCCATGTTTTCCTTCTAAGATGAATGTCCCATTTCTGTAAAACATTCCAGAACTGGAGAGAAAAAAATCCAGACAAAAAGACTTTCACAATGTGCCTGTACTTAGATTTTTTTTTTCTTTAATGTTCATGTCTTGTCTGATGAGATGCCTTGCAAAGTTTTTTTGGGGGTGGGGTGGGGTATTCATTTTCATGCATCGTGATGAGGGATAATATCCCCTGTCCAGTTTTGGATGACGAAGCCGGAGAGGAGCGGCTCCTGCATGGATCCTCTCAGTCCTGGGGAAGTCCCGTCATCCCACCAGACGGGCTCGATGGAGGCTTCGAGGCACTCTGGACGGACACAGAAGAGGGGATTCGTTATGAAACCAGGCTAAAAGGCCTTCCCTTTTTTCTTTTTTTAATCCTCCGTTTTTCCACTTTTTCATTCCCAAATGGTTTGACTGTATCTCTGAATCCTTGTGTATTATGATTTAGTGCCTTACTCGAGGCAATATTTACAGCAGGGTCAGTATTTTCAGAAATAATAAACGGTGGTTCAAAACACTTGTAATTTTCTGAAATGCTCCTTTCAACACTAATAAAATAAAAATAGATATTAAACTTTGGGGTTTTCTGTTCCCCAGCCCATACTTCCAGCCATGCAAGGATACTTTGGGAATTGACTAAATTTTGTACATTGGGGTAATGAACACTGCAGAAGTACATTTTAGCATTTACGTTTGATCTCTAGTAGAAGTACATTTATTTACGTGTTAATGACTGTCCAAATAGATCCCAGATTGATGTATATTAAATTGGGGGACTTCCCTGAAAAGTAAAGAGCAGGTTTTATAATCTATGCACATCTGGATTAAGCCAAATGTCCTTTGACTGGGCTTGGACTCTCTTCTCTTCTCTAGAAGGAGACATTTAATGGCTGGCCTGTTACGTTAGGTGCTTTTCTTGGCATCCCCTTGGGAGTCAGAAAGGGTGAAGCGGGTCGTGTCCTGCTAAATACCTCACCTTTCTGGATTTACATTAGAGTGGCGAAGGGAGGTAGTTCTCTTTAAATTAGCAGACATCTTTTTTTTTTTGTAGTGCTCACAGAATATTAATTTGGATGAGGCCAAAGCACATGACAGCCTGCAACTCTGATAGCATTTGAAATACATCCTCCCGAGAAGTGCCTTAAGCATCTCAACATTCGATGTGTTTTAAGAAAACTGAGCTTTTCCTTTGCATGTACAAGCCGCAATCTTTTTCATACAATCATTCTTGGCCATCAGGGAGCCTAGAGGTCATATAGCTGGGGACTATAGAGTAGGAGAATCCAGATGGTGGATTATACAGGATCCTTTCAAGAGTTTCTTCTCTCCCGCAGAGCTGATGTGTGATGGAAATGAATCAAGGCAGGAGACCTCTATCCCTCGGGCTTGTGCTGAAACCAAGCTTTAGACGAAGGGTTTAAGATGCACTTGGGTAATAGAAACAAGGATATACAAAGTTGTGTAATGGAAAGTTGTGTAGTTTTGTCCTCTGCAGTTTTTATCCAAGACGAAACTGCCCTGTGAGCCCAGAGGTGCCAGAATGTCAAGTTGTTTGGGAAATGCCCATTTCTTTGCTCATGAACATGTTGAACCTGAAATGTGGCTGGGCTCTAAACCTGTTGAATGTTGTTGTTTTTCCTTGGCGCAACTATATATTTCCTCTGTACCTGTGTAGGAATGTGTGCCAGTGTCTAGAATGTAATTCTCTTAATTGTACTGTATTTACAGTATGAAGAAAATACTTTTGTTTGAAGAAATGCCTGGAGTGGTGTTTTTTTTTCCTAGCAGTTAAACACTCTGTATGTGTGATAATCTGTGTAGTTCATCTATTTTCTTCCCTTCAGATGCATTGGGAGCAAGAGCTGGAGATGGCAAAAGCTGCCATCCAAACCGTATTAGGATGGCATCTGGTTAGGAACTGTGCCAATCTGTATGATCCAGACTAATCTCCCAATAATTGGTTGGCATGCTTCGTGTGTGTTGCCCTGCCTTGTGAGTCTGCCTTGAGGCAAAGCACAAAGGATGTTCTAGCAGTTTACTCTTAACTAGCGCTGCCTGCCTGTATCGGGGAGGCTCTCTCTTCTTAAGCTCCAGATTGATTTTAAGATATCTTGTTTCAATAAATAGGGTTTACACATACGGATTCTTTGTATCAGCCTCATTCTGGATTTCCACTGGGAAAATAGCATTGCTGTTTGCTTTTGTCATTCTATTTTTGATGGTTGAAAGAGGAAGCACCTGGGACCCTCCCTCTACATGCTGCAATTCCAGGGCTGCAAAATTCTCTCTTCAGCAATTTTATCCAATTCTGGATATGACCAAGTTCTTGTCAGTGTATGAGAGTTCATAGACTGGGAGAGACATAGCAACAGATCGGCCAATGGGAGATGACTGGTGACTGGAACAGTTTTGGAGCCTGAATGTGGCTTAGCTCTGTGCTGAGCTCTGAACTGAAACTGTTAACCCAAACTCCTCTCTTCTGCTTGTGTTTTCTTCTTCTCTATACAACCATGGAAACAGGTTTTGGTATTGTATACTTACTGAGAGAAGTTGGGGCCACTTGGGGATTTATCTGTACCCTCAAGGTCATCCAGGGGGACAAATGGGTGTGGAACCTTTTTGGGACAACCGAAAGGACTGCATTGTAAACGAGAGATGGGTGGTGGTGTATGCCTCCCCATTGGCTGCCTTTAACAGTGCTTGGTTTTCCAGCACACACAAAGTTGGCCAGTTAACTGCTAGTGAAAAAAAATAATAGAGATTGGAGAGTCATTTGTCTGGAATGATGTAGGGCTTGCTGCTTGGACTGGGGGTTGGACTAGAAGACCTCCAAAGTCCCTTCTAACTTATTCTACAATAGTAAGACCACATCTTAAGCAAACAGTGAGTTCACTCTTTAGAGTTTTCAGGCTACTCTATATTGATGTGTGTGTGCATAAAACAGGAGGTACTACGGTATTAGGTTTCACCTTCTAGGAAATGTCTCTGCTGGTGGCTTTGTGTTTTTAACTCGCCTGTATGGCACCAGAAGGGGGAAGGGCGGCTTGTAAGTTGACCCTCTTCTGAGTACATGGGAAGTACATACTCCTGCTCAATTTACTCCATCCAGCTACCCACTTTGGGAGATGTTTTGCTAAGCTCCCACCAAGGGGCCTTCTCCCATTCATGGGGAAGGAGATGGAAGTTGTGGATTGCTTAGTCAGCGTGCAAGAAGGCTCAGTTGATGAAGACAACTCTTCATTTTCCTGAGTGCCGTCTTTGGCGGCTCCCGTATCCTGATTTTGCCCTACAATACTTGGGATTTCCTGGACCTGGACTTGAATTTGCATCTGGATTTGGCCTTGCCTTGGGAGCTTCCTTGTGGGATGCGTTTGATTGAGAACTTATACTTCACCTTCACGTGTGTGTGCTTGAACTTACTCACTGAACTGCTTTGGAGGGGAGTGTCATGGTTGACTCACTATACAACCCTGCTCACAACCAGACAACAGTAACGGGGGAGGGAAGGCATTGGAATGTGAGAGGTATGGGGGGGGGGGGCAATCTGGAATGCAAATGTGCAGTCTGGAAGCAGGAGTCAAACCCAAACCCCAAGGTCATCGCCCGGGAACCTCCCCAAAGCAGACAGGCCATTTCCAAAATAAAGCAAATGCAACTGAGTGGTGGACAATGGCCAATAGGAGGTGCAGGGCGGAAAACGGAAATTTTCCTATGCTGGTTGCGCACAAAAGTATCAGAGCTGGCTTTTCTACCTCTCTAAATTATACTCTTGGGGAAAAAATGTCTCAGGAGTTTCTTTTGCTGTTTAATGAGGTAGGATGGTTGACACAGAGTTTGTGACTTGGGGGATTTTTTTTGAGAGAGTGTTATAATGAGTGGTAGAAGAAACTTATTGTACTCGCACCCATTGCTGTGAGTGTTACTTGGGGTGGCTCAAGACTGAATTTTAGCAAGATGGAGATATTGTTCTGGTTCCGCCTGCTGCTCTAGGAGGAGTCACACATTTCCCCTCTTGGAATCAGCAATCAGAGAATTCTCCTGACTCAAGATTCCCAGTAGGAGTAGCAGGTAGAGATCATGTGGCAAAGAGATCCTTCAGCCATCTTTAGTTGATCTGTTAGTTATATCCTTTCCTGGCCAAAAGCCAATGAAGACAGTAACACTTGTCATTGTTAGACCACAGAAAACTGTTTTGTGGTTGCCGTGTGAGTCCTACAAGTAGACCAGACAAAGAAACCAATGCCATGGTAAGTCAGGACTACTTTTATTGGAACAGCGATAGCAAAATTTTTCAACTCTGAATGTTCCCACTTTATATTTGTGCAAACTAGGGAGGGCTGAACCTGATGCCAGCAGCCTCTCACCGTGAACAACTTGCCTCTCTTTCACTCTCCTTCTGCTTGAGAGCGTTCAGACTTTTATTTAGGATACAGCAACTGACATACTTTGACTATTTTGTTCTGAAGTCAGTACAGATTCATTATGAGCCACAGATAAAGAAATCTAGTGACCTGAAAATGAATCCATGTAACAGCAACTAATTTAAAGGATTTCACAAAAGCTTCAAGGATTAAGGGTTCCCCCCCTCCCCCACAGCTTCCATATGTTAGCTCTTGGTTAATGACCATTTATTTATTAATTTAATTTAATTTATATACCGCCCCCTCTCCCAAAGGGACATTGCCACCTCCAACAGAAAGTCATTGGGGAAGCCAGCAAGAAGTCACAAATGGGACTCATGAATCGTCATGCCTAACAACTTGCAACTGGAATGGCCGTTGTAAGTTGAGAGCAGTTGTGTGACACTGAATATTATGATTGTGAGTTCCTGTGCCAATGACTTGTTAACCAAGGACTATCTATAGGTATGGGATGATTTGATAAAAGATGGCCAGAAACCTGAAATATTGATGTTTCTTCCCTTCAGTGATACTTCTGCATTGTTGGATCGCTTTAGTAAAGTCAATGACAAGCACATTAGGATATTTTGGGGTGGGGGGTGTTTCTGGTGGAGAATTTGTGGCCCTCCACAAGTTGGAGGCATTGGGAATGCTCGACCTTCTCTTAGGACTTTGGGGAAACATGACGACCTCTTTCAAGGATCCGAAGGGAGGCAGAATTGTTCAGAGCTGCTCCCCGAGATGGAACCAGAGACAAGGGGCTTAAAAGGCCCGGAAGCCGGTTTCATCCAAAGGCGCCAGGTGAGATCTTCCTACTATCCAACCGCGAACCATTCTGCCTTTGCAGTTCCCGGTCTTTCACCGGGAGTATGTAAACCAGAAGCTTGGATGGGCAGGTGTGATTTTCAAATCCTCTTTAATTCTATGAAAGGAACTATGTTCAAGAATGCAATAAATAATTCTGACAGACAAGAATATTTAGCTTCAATGTATTTTTCTAAGCAGAAAGTATCATTAAAAGAAAAATTTAACACATCGTTTAATGTTCCAGCATAATAACATTTATAGAAATGAAGGCACATTCTTGAGATACACGCTCCGGATGAACTAATATTGCACACGATTGCTTAACAGTTCTTTTTCTTGCTAACAGCCTTGGACTTTTTCCTGGAAGTGGAATCAGCAGATTTGGGACTTCAGCTTTTTGACTGCAGGAAGCAAAGAGGCTCAGGGAGGCAAAAACAGTTTTAGCTTTTTTTTTTTTTTTTTTAAAGGACACACAGTTAATTTTTCAAACTGGCAAAAAAAGGGGAAGACATTTGCCTTCATTTGTGAAAGACAATTCTGATCACCAGAAGGGATCTGAAGAACCGTTTTCTGAATTTACCCAGAATATTTGTATCAGGCAGAGCTCCGTAACCAGGCTGGGATGAGCAGCAGGAGGTAAAATATCTGCCGTCACGGAATGTCCAGAACAGACATAAAAATCTTCAGAAATCCCCATCCGCAATGCAACAAAACAAACCCTGCATTATTTTAATTTTGGATGCGTTGAAGTATGTTTGCGTAAGACGTACAGGGAATCTGGCTGGTGACCAGTAAGACTTACAATTGTAAAGCACTTCCCAGCTGTCATAAAATGACACAAACACCCCTCACCCACCCACCCACGCGCACACAGTCACATGACTTCATTTTGGGGGCTTGGCAACCAACTGGTTGACGTGCCCTACAGTCACATGACTGCAATTTGCAATGCTTTTTGAGAAAGTGTCTATTCGGGAGGATGGGATCATTTAATGACCATGTGATGCCCTCAATCACCGCTGTAAAAACAGTCTAAAAAGTGGGTTAGGTCATATGTCTGCCTTGATTTACAACCGTAATTACTTATAACCAAAACTCTGGTCTGAATGACGGCTGCTGCTAAGCATAGAACTTATGGGTACATTGCTGGAGTGAGAAGTCTGCTCTGGGAGCATCTCTCCCCCCTCCCTTTTGTGACTTGGGGTGCCTACAAAAATGCTCAGGGTGCAACTTGCATTGTAACCAGCCATGCTGCTGGGTGCCAGATGGCGCCAGGAGCCAGGAACGATGGGAAGCAAATCCGGAGCATTTTAAGAGGATTGGGGCTAAAGGACATTAAAAGCACCACCACTAACCCCAGCCTCTCTCTGAAGCACTTTCTTTTTAAAAAAAAGATTCTGCTTGAAATGCATCACAGCTGGACGCCAAAGGCAGAGATGGATGCGCAGAGTTTTAAAAGAAATGGACAAGGGAATGGGAAAGGTTGTTGTTTTTTTTTTAAATTTAAAAGCCAGATAGAAAATGGGAAGGAATGGCATGGGTAAAATCCTGACTTGCCTATATGGCTGCATATACGCTTTGTCTAATAATTTAAATAAATCAGAAAAACATGTTTCGGATACATAGAACTACCAGAAGCAAAAATAAATAAATTTAAATGAAATGCATAGCTTGTTTTAAAATCTGCTTTTGAAGCTGTTTGGCTGACATCTGACAATCTAAGACTCCTGATAAACAAGGCAAGAAAGGAACATTTTTTTTACAGAAACAGTAACTACGTTTTCCATGAGCCTGGCACATTCAAAGCAAAGAAGCAACTTTGGGTTCTCTGAAACAAAGTCAAGTATAAAACCGTATTCACAAACATATCAAGATAAAGACTCGGGAAACTTTACCAAGGCATGCCAAGATGGCAGAGAGATTTAGGGAAAAAAAGGGGGGATGATTTCCTCCGGAAACTATGGAATTCAATTCACCATGTGAATTTTCAGTTTTCATACTATGCAATGCTATTCCCCCGACTAAGTTGAGGCCTATTGCTACTTACATGGATATATAGTAAGACGTGCCCCACTCTGTGAACAGAATATTTTATGTACATTTTTTAAAAAAGCAAACTTACTTTGTTCCGTCTCAAAAGCATCAACGCCTGGCCCGTCTCACTGCGAGGGTTTGGCCAGCAAGCGGAAGAAGAAAAGCTGCGGATATCAGGAACCACAATCCACAGCCATCTGGAAAGGGCCGTTTGGGGCCCGTTTCCTAACAACCGGATCAAACTCCAGCCGGGAGCAGAATTGGGGCCTGGGTAGGTAGGGAAAACTTGCTTCCCACAGGCTTGGGAGGGGGAGGGGGGGTGCCTTCAGGAGGAAATGCTTAATCCCCCTTGGCACAATCTTATTTCCCCACTTATTTCCTCTTGGGGTCCTCAGTGGATGCAAAGGGCCACTGAGGATGGTTTTTGTGTGCAACTCCCAGAAAAGAGAAATAGTGCAACTATTCCACTAGTCTACGAAGAATTTTGGAGTTCTTCCTTTGTGTGTTGCCAGCACAATGCCTGCCACTTTCTGAGCCCCCTCTCTTCCGGATGCCACTCCCGGAGGGCGAGAGGAGGAGAAAGGGTTTCTAAAAGCTGGGGCTTAAGCTCCGCTTCTCTAGCTGTGGTATTCCAAATGGTTTTATAAGGGATATTAAAATGCCTAAATTTTGTGACTTAAACCGAACTGAAAATTAAGCAAGCAATTTTTTTTTTTGTCCACAAACTTTGATCCTGATCAGTTTATCTCACCGTTTTAAATGAGGACAAGTCCCTCATCAGGTAAAAAGACACCACTGGTCTTGCAGGTACTAATTCAAAATTACAGAAGCAACACGGCCTGCACAAGGCCAGTTTTGTTCTCCAAACAGCTGTCCATCATCAAGCCCAATCTTGTCTTTTGAAGTCAGTGTCGGAGGAAGACAAATCGTGCCGGGAGGGAGGAGGGTGCCAGGGCCCTCTGCCTACGAATCCTCGTAGCTACGCAAACCTGGCATATTATTCTTAACGTGATAGAAGCCCAGGAAAAAGGCCAGGGACAACAGGGAGAGGCAAACTGGCAACTTGGGTTCCTTAGGGGGTCTGGATGATGACCGGAGGAAAAAGGAAGAGCGGGACTCGCTGGACTCCCACAGGAAACAAGAAGGGGAGAAAGTTGGCAGCGTGGGGAGGGGTGGCCCAGCTTGGAGTCCTGCAAATCAGCCCGGGAAGGGCAAGGTGACCCCAAGAGTCTCTTCCTGCATTCCTCACAAGCCACAAATGAGGGGGGAGGGGGGGGGACAGGCGAGATGGAGTCCTGCTGAGGCCCAGGAGGTACCAGGGCCTGACTGGCTTCCAACAGCCTCAGGAGGAGGAGGAGGAGGAGGTCCACTCCGTGGCTGGCCAAGAGGCAAGGCCTCCAGAAGAAGGACCGCTCTGCTTCTCTCTCTCTCCCAGTTCCAGCCGTGGCCTTTCCTGAGAACGCCTCTGCTTCTGGGTAGAAGTAAGGCAGGCTTCTTTGGCAAAGGGGAAAATAACACCAAGACCTAGAAACTATGTGCTGGTAGCAACCAGAACATAGCCTTATTCTGGCTTCTTCCCAAAAAATCAACTCAGTATTGTAGCTCCAGGTTCTGCTCCATTTTGGAGTCTTTTGTCCAGCTCTGGCTGCTAAGAGGGGCAAAAACAGCGTAAAACTACACTGACCACCCTGGGGGGGGGGACCCCACAGTGCCCTCCTTCAGCTGAGCAGGCCAAGCCCGAGAGATGCCCAGCGGTCGACCCCTTTGGCCCTCTTCAGACGGTGGTGTCGTCTTCCTCCCGGGAATCCCCAACCAGAAGCGAGTGCTTGTCGGGCTCGCTCAGGGCAACGTTGCTGAGGGATCGCTTGTCAGAGAAGAGGGAGCTGATGGAGGCTTGGCTGTAGTGGATCATCCGGTCCAGGAGGCTGAGTTTTGGAGAGCCCGGCCCAACTTCGTCAATCCCAATGTGGACACTGATTTCCGAAGCACTCTTGCACCTCACCTGGGTGCGGGCGTGGCACTCATACTTCTCACAGGTAGGCTTCTTGTAACTAAAGGGGAACACGGCCGAGATTGGTGGGTGGGTCTGGAAAACCCGATCCGGGGGTGGCCCAGACCTTACAGCCCCAAGAGCCCCCCCGTGTGCCACCTTTTACACTGGGGGGAGGGGTACACTAGTGTCAAGAGTCTGAAGAGCACAACCCTTCCACAAAAGTACTCCCAGTCAAGGAACTTCTCTGGCCATGGCTTTTGTAGCCTCAAAACATTTCCTTCCGACTCAAAGCCGGAAGCTCAAAGCTCATTTACTAAACCTTTTGTTTAACCTGGCCTTCTTAGGAGCCTTCCTTGTCCAGCGACTGCCCAGAGCACTGGGGAGGGAGGGTGGTTCCCTTTCCCCCCCCCAGGAGATGGCCCCTTCGGACCCCGGTCTGCTTTGCCAGGTGTTGCAAGCAGCTCCTACTAAAGCTCCCCTTCCACCTACCCACCACCCACCTGCGCTCCTCCAGGGAGCAACTTTGCCCTCCTCGACACCCAGCCCTTTCCCTGAGGAGGCGGCCCACAAGGAAGGTGGACAACTGAACAGCCCTCTGACCTCTCCTCCTCTTCCTCCTTCAGCTGAAGACCAAGCCCTGGAGGGCCTTTCGCTAAGGGAGATCCTCCCCTGCAAAGAAGCCCCTCCCCCCCTCCTGTACAAGCACCCGGGGCTGCTCCCCTCCTGTCTGCGGAGCTACTCACAGTTTTAGCAGCAGAGAAGACAACACCACGGACACGGAGGAGGCTGCCATGGCAGCAGAGCCCATCCACGGCTGCAGAACCAAACCAATCGGCAGGAAGACACCTACGGCCAAGACCGCCAGAGTTCAAGGGAGCGCCAAGACACAGAGCGTGGCGCATTTGCACAACTACTTCCTGTCACTGGGGGTGGGGTGGGGGGGAAGAAGAGAAACTAGAACCCTGAAACCCTGAAACTAGATCCCAAACTGAAAAGAGGATTTAGGAAGCCCCTTGCACAGAAGAAATTTCTCACACCTCCAAATGTATTTTGTCCACCTGCACCCAAGAATTCCTCCTTTCTCTCCCTGAACTTGACTGAAGCAAAATGGGAGGAAAGTCTGGAATTTAATGCCCTCTTAATGCTTCTTTCCTCAGGTATCATTTCCTGCAGCTTTTTGCTTTACTTATTCGGTCCACGCACATAAATTCAGAGACCTTTTGCAGAGGACACCACGCAGCGGTTCAACACCAAGTAACGTTACCTACCTGCAGCGACGGGAATACCAATCAGATTGTAGATGAGAGCAAAGACAAAGTTGATCCGTATCCTTTTAACCGTTTTTCGTGATAAATCGATGCTCGCCACCACATCCAGCAAATCATTCTGCAAAATGTGATGTTGTTTCAGAAATGACTCAACAGGATTCATTCTGTCAACCAAGGCTTAAGATTCCTGGTAACTTAACAAAGCCAAACTCCCCTTCTGGACCTCGGCTAACTGAACACCTCTGGACCATTTGAGAAAGCCCACAGATAATCCAAAAACTGTGGGAGGCAGGCTGGACAACCTGTAACCCCGAGATTTACCTTGCAATCCTTTTCCCCTTCATCTACTCTCCCCTTGACTGCTGGGTTTCTGACTCTCCTCTAGAGAAGAAACAACCCAAAGGGATCCCTAAGGCTAGCTAGACCAGGCCTCAAACAATAAATAAACACCCTACCACAGTGTTTCTCAACCTTGGTGACTTTAAGATGTTTGGACTTCAACTCCCAGAATTCTCCAGCCAGCAAAGCTGGGAGTTGAAGTCCAAACCTCTTAAAGTCGCCAAGGTTAAGAAACACTGCTCTATTGTATTATTGCAAAGCTGTCTGGGGAATTCTGGGAGTTGAAGTCCAAACCTCTTAAAGTTGCCAAGGTTGAGAAACACTGCTCTATTGTATTATTGCAAAGCTGTCTGGGGAATTCTGGGAGTTGAAGTCCAAACCTCTTAAAGTCACCAACACTGCTCTACCTGAAAAGGAAATAGAAAATCCTGTCTTTAAAAATCCTGGCTCTGGCCTGTTCACTTTGCTCACTCACTCTCTACCCACTGGGCCTTTCCCTCTTTCATCCAAATAGGGTTCCTGGCCACCGAAACAATATACATTATTTATTCCAATGAAGAGAAGCTGCCAGTGAGAGCTGCAACTGAAGTGTGGAACGAGCGGCCCAGAGGCCGTGACCCCTCTCCCCCTTCCCTGAAGGGGTCCCACTAGGCCCCTTCAATAGGGACCCTTCTACCAAGCAGTGCTCGAGTTAACGACGGGGGGGGGGGGGGGGGGG